>JAVJIF010010503.1:0-218765 GCA_038442645.1 Agave tequilana | reverse complement strand
TGGTTATTCAAGAAAAAAAAATATTGCTAGTTATAATTCTTGGAAAATGAGTTAGCAATAAAAAGCAAGATGATCTCTCCATTTCTCGATATTTTCTGAAAATTAAAAATCTTTCTTCAGAAATATCTATACTAGATCCTGAGGAGCTAGCCGATTTCAGAATCTCGAATGATGCGATTGATTATTCGGGGGCTAGATATGCATTATATGTTCTATATGTCACATCTATTCAAGGGTGGGATCGATAGCCATCTTTAACGAAGCTTGAAACTCTTCTTTCATCTCAAGAGTCTTTGGGTCGTCAAATGGTTAGGACTTCTATCTCTGGAAGTGAGGGAGTTGCCCTCTTTTCCGCCAGGAAGAAATTTTTTGATAAAGAAAAGAAGAAGAAGCATGATGGTAAAAGTGAGGATTCTTCATCGGAAAATGATAAAAATATGAAAGGTCTAAAGTGTTTTTGATGCAACAAAATTGGGACACTTCATAAAGAATTGCCATGTGAAGTTAAAGTCGAGCAATGTTTCTGAGAATGAAAGTGGCTTCAAGGAGGAAGACATGGGAAGTACTTTGTGGCAGAAGCTACTATGTAAGTGTCATGACTTGCATTAATTCGATGCGAAGATGAGTGGATTTTTGGTCAGGACATGAACATCATCTCATGGGCGTTGCTTTAAGTTTTCTTCTCTTGAAAGTTATGATAGCGATGATGCTAGAACAATACCATCCATTCGATAGATAAAGTAGGCTAGTGTTACTTTTATTCCTCAAGTAGTTATCATCAATGATTCAAGGGTGACAAGGTGTAATATGCGTCAGAGATAATTACTACCTTGCCGGCATCTTCTAATGCTCCTATATTATCTGAGCATTCTTTTTCTTCTTTGATGGGGGATAAAAGTGAGGTGGGGGGGGGGACGAATATTCTTATCTTGAAGATAAAAGGCAACAAAGAGAAGAGAATGCTGCTATTGTGAAGAGTGCTCAACCTTTTCAGAGATCTACAAGGGCGATTGTCATGCCATCTCAGCATAGATATGGGAATACATGAGCATTTCTTCTTGTTTTCTTGCCGATCTTTTGATTATTATGAGCCTTTTTGTTTTGGTGAAGCCAAAGGTGTTATACAATAAGAGGATGTCATGGATGAAGAGATGAAAGTTCTTCTCAAAAATGAAATTTGGGATCTTGTTCAAAGCCCAAAGTTGCAGATCCTGTTTCATACAAGTGGGTTTACAAGTTGAAAAAAAATGTCAATAATCATGTGGAGAGACAAATCTCACCTTGTTGCTAAAGAGTTCTCTCAAAAATATGGTGAAGATTATGAATAAATTTTCAGCCCGGTAGCGAAGATGACTTGGTTCGAGTTGTCATTCTTGGCGGCATGTCATGGTTGGAATGTAATATCCCTACACGATAAATACTTGATTTATAGAGATAATATGATTTATTATTTGTTTATTGATATATATATAATAAATAAAATTAAATTACTATATTGTTGAATAATTTTTTTTGTAAAGAGAAATTTAAATCAAAAATAAAATAAAATGTATATATATAATAGGTATATGTTAATGTATTTAAGCTTTGTATTTATAAACGTAGGTGTTGAAATCACCTAGAGGGGGGGGTGAATAGGTGACTAGCTAATCTAATGGACAATTAATGCAGAATTAAAACTATTATGCAAACTAAAAATCTTAAGCTAAAAAACACTAAGTATAACCTAAGAGTGTAGCCGAATTCCCCGTGAAAGGCTCTGGACTATCTCCTCAAGAGTCCTCTAGATAAGAGTGAGGTGCCGCTATGGCTCTCTTGGTTGAATATAAGTGTGAGCAAACAATCTCCAAGCATATAAACAATATAAGCACAAAATATCAAGCAAGTAAAGATATGTGCAATAAGCATAAGTAAGATATAAAGACAAGTGAGAGATAGAGAGAGCAATCGCAAATACGGGAGAATTGTTTTGAGGTTCGAGCACACTTGCTCTACATCCCCGCCTTCAACAAAATGAAGGATTCCACTAGAATCGGTCCCACCGGATCACTCGGTGCCGCAACACCTACAAGGAGTTCACACTAGAACTCTTTGACTCACTAGTCCCTCACTTGCTCCCGCAAGAACAGATACACTGTAAGCACACTAGCTTAGCGAGGCCGCACCTCTACACCGAGCTCCCATAAGAACTCGAAACACTGCGAAACCGCAAGTCCGCCTCCTCAAAATATAAATGATGAATATCTAAACACTTTGATCACCTAAAATCCTCTCACAATAAAAATCCCTATAGGATGATATAGCAATGGATAGCTCAAGTATGTGTTGTGAGAAAACTAGGATGATTTGGTGGAGAAAAGCTCACGACATCCCTTTTGAAAAACTCTTGATAAAACTCTCCTTTAATTGGAAAATTTGCTCTAAAACTTGTGGCTAAAACACTGATATAGGTAGGAAAAACTAGCCCAAAACTCTCTTGAAATCTTGTCTAAAACAGCCCAAGAAGCCCCAATTTATAGGCTAAGAAAAACTAGCCTTAGGGTCCAAATCAGCAGTCTGCACTGCTGTCGGTCGACCGCCCGGTCAACGCCAACGGTCGATTTTTCGACCGTTGTGAAGGTCGGTCATCGGCCGGTCGACCGCCTTCAGGGCAATGGCCCAGCGGTTGACTGCCCAGTCGACCGGGCCATTTCTAGAGAGCAGACACTCTCTGGCGGTCGACCGGCCCTGGTCGTGCACGTTTTGTGCACGTCAGTCAACCGCCCGGTCGACCGACCCCTGGCTCGGTCGACCGTGTGGTCGACCGGCAGAAGGCCAAAACAGACTGTATAGGGATTAAAAAGTTGACTTTTTAGCTTTGATAAAATCCCATAAATCCACAAAAAATCTACAAAAATAAGTTCATCATTATACTTTGGTATATAAACATGTTTGAGTTAAAATCAAACCATGTTATAAACATTTTGAACTATTTTTTTGTTATGGAAATTTTGGCTTAAAACAAAAATCGTATTTTCCAAATTAATTTTTCCTAATTGACAACCGATTTTTCAAAACTCCTTCAAATACAAAAACATGATATTCTAAACACTTTTAAAGCTTTGTGTGTATGGATATGATCCATTACGCATATATGATGAAATATCTATTTTTTTGACATTAAGCTCTAAATAAAGTTTTGATAAAAACTTATGTCATATTGAAGCTTAAAAACCAAACCGGTATTTTTCAAAACGAAATCTCTTTTATGAAAACGCTTGTAAATCTTGTATGTGAGTGTATATGTACTTGAGCATTCCACCAACTAATCTATTCTTTACATTTTATTTAAAAACAAAATCTTAACAAAACAAACCTAGACACAAGTCACCTTGAAAAACTTCTCTTGAAAATCTTCTCTTCTTCTGACTTGGTCCATACCATGATCCAATGAGCTAGACTCCTCTTGAGTACTTGATGTGGTCTTGATGCATAAGCTCTTGAATCAACACGTGCTAGTTCCAAAACTTGACTTTAAATTCTTTGATAAAGCTAAACACCTACTAAGATTTTGATCACAAATCTGAGACTAAATAAATACAAGATCATTGGTACTATAACTACATGAGTTAATCATCATCAAAACTAGAGTGATGGGCCTTTGGGCCAACAATCTCTCCCTTTTTGATGATGACAACACTCATTGAGTTATGTATGCATGGATTAAAATTAAGCTTCATAGAAGCTCCCCTTTAACTCATGCATAACAGTAAACAATAAGATATCCAATGAAGTACATAAAACTAAACAAATATATATGCATCAACAAGGTGAGAGAAACATGCAAACAACCAAAAGGTTTTTGAAATAAAAAAACTTCCTCCCCCTTTTTGTTTAAACTTTTTAAAAACATTCTCCATTTTTGTAAAACACAAGATGCATAAACTCAAAAAGGGGGAGAAAGATTTTGAGTTTATATTTTGAGTTTATATATGCATATTTGAGTGTTTGCATATATTGAGTTTATGCATCTTGTGTTTTACAAAAATGGAGAATGTTTTTAAAAAGTTTAAACGGAAAACTTTCTCCCCTTTTTGTTTAAACTTTTTAAAAACATTCTCCATTTTTGTAAAACACAAGATGCATAAACTCAATATATGCAAACACTCAAATATGCATATATAAACTCAAAATCTATCTCCCCTTTTTGTCAATCATCAACAAAGGGGAGAAAAAAAATCATCAATAAGGAGATATATATATGCGATATTCATTCATAAAGAGAGAGACGTGAAGTTAGCTCCCCTGCATACATGCATTACATGAAGAAGGGATGACAAAACCCTAACTCACATAAGGCATAATATACAATGCATAAGTGGAGATATGAAGCTCCCCCTACACACGTGTATCACATAAAGAAGAGATGTCTAGCTCCTCAATATAAGATACACTCAACATGAATCTATATATAGAAGAGATGTTAAACTCCCCTTGCATATAGACAATACATATCAAAACATTTTTAACACAAAATTTTGATAATACTTAAATAAATTTTGATACCATTTGTAAATAAACAAGATTTTGATATCATTTGAAATAGGAAATTTTTGATACCAAATGAAATTGAAATATGTGTAAATTTTGATATCAATGAAAGAAAATATTTTATACTAATTGAAATATATGGTAAATTTTGATACCAAATAAAAGGTAAAACATTTTTGATAACAATTGAAACTGAAACTCAATTGAAATTGAAACATATTGATATCAATTGAAGTATATTATAAATTTTGATATCAAAATAATAGTATAATATGAAGCATATTTTTGATACCAAATTAAATACCAATTGAAAATAATAAATAAGCTTATTAAAATACCAATTGAGATACCAATTGAAATTAAGATACAAGATAAGCTTAGCATAAACATAAATCATATATATGTATGAAAATAAAAATACCAATAGAAATTGATATTACTTGAAAAGTGAGGCATACATATATAGAAAACATATGAGTATACAAAATAAAAATCAATTGTGATATCAATTGAAAATACAATGGGGATCAAGTGTATAGCTCATAAATAACCACCCTATACATGCACATGTTAAAAGTTTTTCAATAGGCATACAAGGCATGGTCGCCCATCCAACCGCCCATTAACGGTAGAAGTTTTCAAAAATAGATTTGAAAATTGTTATAAATTGAAAATACTGCTAAATGAAGAATAAATAACTAGTTAAAAGTAATTTTTGAAAACCTAGTTAAAGATCCTTCAAACATGAAAACAAAACATGTGTATCTCATGAATTATACTAAGGGGCCGTTTGTTTCGCGTAAAAGTCCGTAATTCGTAAATGACTTACAACCCAGTTACAACTACGGCGTTTGTTTGGACCGTAATTCGTAAAATACTTACACAACCCAATTACCCCTCACTTGCAACCCAATTACCACTCACTTACAGCCCAGTTACAGTTAATTTTGTGGTCATGCAAATTTGTATTATTTTTTTATGTTAATATTAAATTTTTTAATATTTAGCATTTTAATATTTATTTACAATATTAAAACTTTTTAAATCACCAAATAGTTAATTTTGTGATCAACTTTTTCACTTACGACTTACACATTACGACAACCAAACATCATAAAGCACAATACACTTTTCCACTTACAACTTTATATTACTAACCAAATACCATAAAGCTTACATGCATGTAACTCATTTACAATTGTAAAAGACTTTACCAATTACAACTTACGAATTACGGCTAATTACGACAACCAAACAGACCCTAAATACACAAAAGATGACACTCAAGATCGATAAAGCTCAAAAATGCTCGTGAAAACATAGTCATGAGAAAACAAAATAAAATGTGAGTGTACAAGTATCATGTAAATAACATTTTCATGAAAATAGTCAATGAGGCTCAAAACAAACTAATATGAAAATCATAAAAATTTCTTTTTCAAAAAAATGAAACTTCAAGGTATATGTATGATTTATCATAACTAACAATATACATACATATCCCAAACTTAAATGAGTCCAAAATGTAATTTGCATGAAAGCAAGTGACTCAAGGGTATACATGTATATTTATTAGATTTGGACAAAAATACATATACATGAAGCAAAAACGTGCACAAATATAGGCAAAACAAGTATAAATGAGGGAATAATCAAAACTAGGCTATACATGTGCATGTAGTGAGTACAAATGAGCAATGAAGTGCAAACATATATGAATCAAATGTTGCTCACTACTTGTACAAGTATATACACAAGTTTTAAGAAAAAACTACATCTAAACTAGTGTTCACCTCATGAAGCACAATACATGATCATAAAAACAAAACATGCTAAAATCATATATGTATATATCAAAGCATGTAAATAAAAGGAGTTTAGAGATAGTTATCAAACCATAAGAACTATACTCTAAGTCTCCAAAACTTGGTGGTCTTCCCACCAAAACTTCCTTGATAGCGGTGCATTAATTTGTAGTGTCCATCAAGCCCATGCATCCACCACCAAGGCACCAAATCTCTCACATCATGTGAGAGCCCACACCTACATCAAATAAAAGAGGTGGGAACTTTGGTACCCATTTTCTTTTGGGTCCACGGGGGTTAGCATTGTAAGGAACCCAAACATTTTTACTAGTAAAATTTAAAGAATTTACCTTATCATAACAAAACTTTATCAAATGGCCTTTGCGGCCGCAATGTGCACACTTGTACACTCTAGTATGCATATGAGTGTGATCATGACGTGCAAAGTGTGATATGCATGTTGTGGGTGATGTGCGTGAACATGTGGAGCTTATTTCCTTTGAAACAAGGTTTCCAATCTATTATGGTTAAATGCACAATTGCTCAAAGTTGAGCTCAAGCAATCTTTTTATTTTTCAAAAATTTTATTTCATTTTTATCAATGGCAGTAGCATGAAATGCATGATCAACAATCTTTTTCTTTTTAGGAACACTTCCTTTTCTTTTAAAACTAATTTTCTTTCCAAAGAGGTGTTTTCTTGCAAAGCGATTTTCTTTTCTTATTGCACCAAAATAATCTTATTTTTAATGAAGTATTTCCTTTATAAAGATCATATAGCTTAGAGGACAAGGAAATATTCTCATTTTTCAAAAATTCATTTTCTTTTACAATACAGCAACTTTATTTTGAAAAGGATCTTTTTCTTCTAAATGGAATCAAACTTCTTTTTCAAATTCTTATTTTCCGTTTTAAGTAAATCATATTTTTTAAGGAGTTGTTGACAAAAAGATGCAAGTTCATCATATGGCATTGAAATCACCTAGAGGGGGGGGTGAATAGGTGATGGCTATATAAAATGACAATTATGCGAATTTAAAACTATTTAAAATGATGAACGCAAATAAACTACTTGCAAGTAAGTGAACAATATAAAAGAGCAAGTAAAAGAGATAGAGTTTAGAGAAATTTGATCAAACGCAAACATAAGGAATTTTCCGAGGTTCGAGCCACGCTCTACATCTCCGCCTTCACACTTGAAGGATTTCCACTATTGGTGATCCCACTGGATCGTCAATACAAGGACACACTTGTCCTATCTCTCGTGATGCCGCAACACCACTTGGAGCACACGCGCTCGCTTGTGGCCGATGCCTCTACAACTTCGCTCAATGAAATAAGATGACCACACTTGATCACAAAAGGCTCACTTAGCATAATCCTATAACCAATATGAAAGAGATGATACTTGGGATTGTGAAGTGCAAAAGACTAGAGAGAAGTAGAGAGGTTTGCTTCAAGAAAGTGTTGGAAACTTTTGGCTTAGAGAGAAAATCTTTTTCTAAAATGAAAGGCTTTTGAAAACTTGTAAATCTTATATGTAAATCTTGTATCTTGTTTGTAAAATAGTCCCACTATTTATAGGGGATGGAAAACAGCCTACACAGCTCAATAGAGCCGTTGGGGTGAAACCCAACAAAATCTGTCCAGAAAAATAGAGCTGTTGGAGTCTGTCAGACTTTCTGACAGCTACCGGTCGACCGGGCCGGCCGATCGCCAACGGTCATAAATCCGACCGTTGGGGGAAATGGTCGGCCGACTCGGGCGACTGTAGCTCTGCCTGAGAGTGGAACTCTCTTACGGTCGGCCGATCCGGTCGGCAGAAATAAATAGAGAGCACTGACATTGATTCCGGTCGTCCGGGCGGTCGGCCGACGTGCACACATGCACAGCCGTGCACGTCGGTCGACTGGGTCGGTCGACCGGACTCTGTCAGGTCTGTTTTCCAGAGTCTGCTAAAGGGAAAGGAAATTTTGGTTAAAACATTTTTGGGTAAGGATTCCTAAAACAAGGTTCTAGGTCTTATAAAACTTAGAGTGTGATCATAGATCATCACTCAAACATGTTAGGACAACATTTGATAAAAATCCTTTTTGATAAAATGAAAAATGATTTTTCTAAAAACTATTTTTCCAAACATGGTTTTCTAAAAACTAAGTTAGAAAAATTGTTTTGAAGCCATGAAGCAATACTAAGTGTGTGTGAGTGACAATCCCAAATATTCTACCTCTATCATCTAGGTTTTGACAAAATCATCTAAAAATAAAAACTATAAAGAAAATTACAACTCTTGTGTTCTTCTTCTTTGTATGATCCGGGAGCGCTTCTATTGTGCTAGGCTCGGGGATTCAAATCCTTTGCGGCGTCCAAAAGCGTGAGTCTTGAGTTGGAGACGTTAAATCAACAAATGTATTTTCCTGAAACTTATGTAAACAAGGTTGTTAAAAACATAACTAAATATGGTTTGTTATCATCAAAATGTCCGGGCTAATGGCCTTTGGGCCAACAATCTCCCCCTTTTTGATGATGACAAAACATATATAGTTATCACAAATATTATGGGTGGAGACTTCAAGTGAAGCTCCCCCTCAACACATGCATATATCAAAGAGATACTTATGCATATATAACGGCATATAGGATAAGAAGTGAGTCACATGCCAACAGAATTAAAATGGACATAAGGTAATCAAACACATAAAAGGAGAAATCATATGTCATACAATAACTCATGTCCAACAGAATAAAAATACACAACCATACAATACTAACACATGTCCACTACAAATACATGTCCAAAATAAAATACTACATCCCAAAATACACAAAATACAAAATAAAGTACTACAAGCCCAGAGAGTCTCATCTCTCATAAATATCTCTCCCCCTTTTGACATCATCAACAAAGGGGAAAATCACTCCTCATCGTCAGAATCGTCCTCCTCAGACGAGTCGTCCTCACTCCCGCAGCAACCTCTGCATCCTTATCAGCCATAACAGCATCATCATCATCATCCTCAACCTCATCCTCCTCAGAATCAATCGCAGCAACAACAGGCTGTGGTGCTGGAGGAGCGGTAGGAGGCCTGGTCGGAAATGGAGGGCCGGAGGAAGGAAGCGGTCAGGCATACGCCATGGGGTCCGGTGCTCGCATGTCATACCTCACATAGAGTGCACCAAATTGCGAATCCATGTATCACATGGAATCAGCAAAGTAGCACATGTCGTTGCGAAGTCCTTGGTAGCGAGTGGCCATCTCCTCACGATGTGCCGCTATCTCCGCAGAAATTTGGGTGTGATGCTGCTGGACCTCAGCGGAAATCAAAGAATGATGTTCCTGAAACTGAGCTCGCAACTCAAAAGCAATGAAGGACTGAATGTCAGATGGAATAGATGACCCTGGAGCAGAAGAAGACCCTGGAACAGAGGAAGACCCTGGAACAGATGATGTAGGAGGAATGGGTGGCTGCTGGGGAGCATGGTGACGCATCCCAGCTTGCATCCTCTTCAGGAGGGAACTGTTCAAGTTCACAGAGGGTTCTGTGGGTCTCAGAGAGGATAAATCAAAATCAATTTGCCTCAGAAGATAGGAAATAATCATCCCATAAGGCAAGTGCCTAGTGGGGACAAGAACATGATCTGAGGTCATGTGGGAAATATAAGCCTGGGGATGTTGACCCTAATGCCTCGCAGAAGGCAATAGACTAACAAAGGCACTGTACCCCTGGCATGACTGAATTCTCCTGATTTGGGCAGGATATTGTAAAAGACAAACTTAGCAAGAACTTGAGCGGTGAGAGTATAATGTCTCACTTCCTCATTTCTTACTAGACCGGGTTGTCATCCCTGTGAAGTAAAGTTGACGCGGTGAGCGCAGACTCACCGGCCGGATAATCAAAGTCCTGAAGGTCAAAGGAATAGACATCAACTCCCTCACAGGAGAGATGCAGAAGATCAGCAAATTCTTGGAGAGAGATGTCAATGTCTCTCCCAAGTACTCTAGACCTAACCCTTACCCTCATAAGACAAGTTTGTATAAAAGTAGGGAATACGGGAGGTGTAAACAGGTTCCCTAATGGACATGAATTGATCAAGAGAGTTGTTCCTCAAGATGTGGGGTATATTCAGGTGTTCAAAATCTTGGAGAACCACACATCTACCAGATATGATAGTTTTCTCCGAAAGGAGAATATAGCGATGTTCTGTTTGAAGAGAAACAAAAAGTGGTTTGGATTTGGTAGAGGAAGAAGGGGCAATAGATTTACCCTTCTCAGATCTAGATCTCTTAGGCATGATTAGGTTAAAAATTAGATCTAGGTTAAAATTCAAGAAATAGACAAGGTAAAGGCTTGATCTAAGCTAGATGAAAACAAGATCTAGATAGATAACAAGATTAGATGCAAGATCAAAGAAAAATGATTTTTACCTTGAAGGATTGAAGATCAAGAAGCCAAAATCCGAAATTTCTTGAAAATATACGTAGATCAGGGCCTGAGACTGAAGATCCAGGAAATTTTAGAAGTTTTAGGGTTGGATTTGAGTTGGGATGAGATGGATTAGGTTGTTAGGGTTTTTGAGAGAGGAAATGTGAGGGGTCGGCGGAGGTGAGAGAGTAAAAATGAGATAAAGGGCTTTAAATAGTGATGGGTAAAAAGCAGTTTCCCGTCGCCCGGTCGACCGGTCCGGTCGACCGAAAATACCCGAGAGCACTGACAGATTAGTCGGTCGACTGCTCCGGTCGGCCGTCCACAGAGAAAAAATAAAAATTTCTCCAGGCAAGGTCGGTCGACCGCTCCGGTCGGCCGGTCTTGCGCAAAAACTGACAGCAGCAAAACCAGTTAAAAAATATTTATCTTATACTTTTCAATTTAACAGTAAAAGTATATTTTCATCAAAAAGTTTTTAAACAAAAATTTTTAAACATATTGGACATAAAAAAACAACAAAACTTTATTCCTATTTTATTATTATTTTATTTATAAATAAAGCCAAATTTTAGAGATGTTGAAGCCGAATACCCGGTGAAGGGTTCTGTACTTCTCCTCGAGATTTCTTTAGATATGAGTTGAGGCGCGCAATTGCCATCTCTATGTATTTGCTTTAAAAATGTTTTAAATATTTATTTAGTTTTGACAAAAAACACATATACAATCAATCTAGACATGTGGACATACAAGATTATATGTTAATATAAAACTAAAACATACATATACGCATGATGGAAGTGCAAGTTTACTCTAACATTTATCAATACAACAACATGGTAAACTAGCAATCCTATGCATATATATATAAACAAAATAAAACTTTTAAATGGAGAAATTACCAAAACCGAGTGCTTTCTCCAAAATAGGTGCCTCCATGATAACGATGCAAGCGACGATATGTTCGTTAGGCATTGTTGCATCCACCACCCGGGCACCGTCTCCCCCTACGTCTTGGAGGTAGAAGACCCACCTGTATCAACTAAATTGGGTGTGTCTTTTGGTACCCATATCTTTTTGGGTCCTTTAGGGTTAGTATCTTGGCGAACCCAAACATGTTTATTTGACATGTTAAGCTTAGCAAAACAAAATTTTTCTAAATGGCCTTTGCGGCCACAATGAGTGAAACATAAATTCTACCACTACCATACATGAAAGCATGTTTTGTGTGTGCATGTTTCTGTGCATGTTGATGGTGAGTATGTTTCCCTTGGGTTATTCCTTTGGGAAACCTAGATGCAAACTTGTTTAAATCAAAGGCACACTTTTTAAGAGTTGAATCCAAAACATCAACTCGTTTTTGAATTTCCAAAATTCACTTTTGTTGCAAGATGAAATGGGGGTTTTTCCTTTAGAAGATATTTTATAATTTTCAAAGTCCTTTTTCATCTTTACAAAAGAGTTTTCTAAATTATTTTTCTCTTTTAAAACAATATCAAATTTATTTTTCAAGGAATCATTTTCCTTTTTCAATTTCTTATTTTGAGATTGTGAAATCTCATATCTATGTTGTAGCTCTTCGAAAAATTGTGCAAGTTCATCCATAGTTAATTCATCATCATCTATGGAGTTTTCAAGATATACCTTTGATGCATCCTCCCCATGTGCCATAAAGCACATGTGTGCGGCGTCGATCTCCTCTTCGGATTCCGACTCCGTGTCATCCCAAGTGGCCACCATTGCTTTCTTCTTCTTTGGCCCATTCTTGGAGGTTGTGGCTTGGAGAGCGGGGCAATCGGCGATGAGATGTCCGATCTTCTTGCAATGGAAGTAAGGACCCGGCTCCTCTCTTTTTCTTTCAAATCTTCCTTGAGGTTTCCCTCTTCGAAAGTTGCTTTGCCTCCCCTTCTTGTAAAACATTTTGCCCACCTTCCGGATGAGCATGGCAAAGTCCTCATCGTAGTCTTCCGATGAGTCCTCCTCGTTATGGTTGGATGGAGTGGCTTTGAAAGCGAGGGCTTTCTTCTTTGGCGTCTCCCTTTCTTCTCTAACCTTCATCTCCATCTCATGGGTTTTGAGATTGCCGATGAAGCCGGAGAAGTCCATCTCCTCCCGATCATTGAGCTCCTTGAGGGTGGTTGCCTTGACTTCCCAAGCTTTGGGAAGAGCTCTAATGACCTTCCGGATCTTTTGGTCATTATCCATCGTATCACCTAAAGAAGATAATGCATTAGTTATCTTGGTGAAATGATTGAGCATATCATCAATACTTTCATTTTCAAGCATGTAAAAATTCTCATATTGAGAACGAAGCAAGTCAATCTTAGATCTCTTGACTTGGGACGTTCCCTCATGAGTAACAATCAAAACATTCCACACTTCAAATGCGGATTTACAGTTAATGATGCGTGAAAGGTCATCTTCATTAAGGGCTTGAGTTAAAGCATATTGAGCCCTAGCATTGGCCTCATAGTCCTTGGTGGTGTCCTCGGACCATGTTCTCTCATCAGTGAGAGGTTCTACAAAATCTTTGGTTATGGCCCTAGCTACTCTAACTCCTAGGGACTTAAGAAATAAGTTCATCTTGACCTTCTAAATGGGGAAGTTCAAGCCATCAAATTTGGGTGGGGACTTGATGCTAGAAAAATCAATGGATGCCATGAATACAAAATGTAATGCACAACAAATAATAATGCACAAAAAGATATAGCCAAATACAAGGATCTCCCTAAGGTGGTTAAACCAAATGTAACGGTTAGGCTTTGATACCAAATGAAATCACCTAGATGGGGGGTGAATAGGTGATGGCTATATAAAATGACAATTATGCAAATTTAAAACTATTTAAAATGATGAACACAAATAAACTACTTGCAAGTAAATGAACAATATAAAAGAGCAAGTAAAAGAGATAGAGTTTAGAGAAATTTGATCAAACACAAACACAAGGAATTTTTTCGAGGTTCGAGCCACGCTCTACGTCCCCGCCTTCACACTTGAAGGATTTCCACTATTGGTGATCCCACTGGATCATAAATACAAGGACACACTTGTCCTATCTCTCGTGATGCCGCAACACCACTTGGAGCACACGCGCTCACTTGAGGCCGATGCCTCTACAACTTCGCTCAATGAAATAAGATGATCACACTTGATCACAAAAGGCTCACTTCGCACAATCCTATAACCAATATGAAAGAGATGATACTTGGGATTGTGAAGTGCAAAAGACTAGAGAGAAGTAGAGAGGTTTGCTTCAAGAAAGTGTTGGAAACTTTTGGCTTAGAGAGAAAATCTTTTTCTAAAATGAAAGGCTTTTGAAAACTTGTAAATCTTATATGTAAATCTTGTATCTTGTTTGTAAAATAGTCCCACTATTTATAGGGGATGGAAAACAGCCTACACAGCTCAATAGAGTCGTTGGGGTGAAACCCAACAAAATCTGTCCAGAAAAATAGAGCTGTTGGAGTATGTCAGACTTTCTGACAGCTACTGGTCGACCGGGCCGGCCGACCGCCAACGGTCATAAATCGACCGTTGGGGGAAACGGTCAGCCGACTCGGGCGACCGCAGCTCTGCCTGAGAGTGGAACTCTCTTACGGTCGGCCGATCCGGTCGGCCGAAATAAACAGAGAGCACTGACATTGACTCCGGTCATCCGGGCGGTCGGCCGACGTGCACACATGCACAGCCATGCACGTCGGTCGACTGGGTCGGTCGACCGGACTCTGTCAGGTCTGTTTTCCAGAGTCTGCTAAAGGGAAAGGAAATTTTGGTTAAAACATTTTTGGGTAAGGATTCCTAAAACAAGCTTCTAGGTCTTATAAAACTTAGAGTGTGATCATAGATCATCACTCAAACATGTTAGGACAACATTTGATAAAAATCCTTTTTGATAAAATGAAAAATGATTTTTCTAAAAACTGATTTTTCAAACATGGTTTTCTAAAAACTAAGTTAGAAAAATTGTTTTGAAGCCATGAAGCAATACTAAGTGTGTGTGAGTGACAATCCCAAATATTCTACCTCTATCATCTAGGTTTTGACAAAATCATCTAAAAATAAAAACTATAAAGAAAATTTACAACTCTTGTGTTCTTCTTCTTTGTATGATCCGAGAGCGCTTCTATTGTGCTAGGCTCGGGGATTCAAATCCTTTGCGGTGTCCAAAAGCGTGAGTCTTGAGTTGGAGCCGTCAAATCAACAAATGTATTTTCCTGAAACTTATGTAAACAAGGTTGTTAAAAACATAACTAAATATGGTTTGTTATCATCAAAATGTCCGGGCTAATGGCCTTTGGGCCAACAGGCATATCAACATCCTCTTCTAGCTCGGATTCGGTATTTACCTCAAGGGGGTTATCCCCTTGGACCATGTAGCATACGTTGGAAGCTTCACTTCCAACATCCGAGTCGCTCCCCGCATAATATTGTTCTTGTTCGCCAGGGGAGACAATGGTGTTCCATACTACAAAAACCGAATCAAAATTAGAAACCCTACATAGATAATCATCACTTATGGTTGACTTTAAAGCATTAATGGCTTTTGAGTTAGCCTCAATATACTTACTATTATTAAAATATGAATTCTTAATGGTAGCAAGATAAACATGAATACCTAGGTCTTTGAGGTACAAAGACATCTTAACCTTCCAAGTTTGGATGTTAAGAATGTTAAAAGTGGGAGGTGACATGAAATCCATGTGTGTGTATAAATATTGTGATTAGCTATAAATGAGGATCTTTAACTCAAGGTGGTTAGACCCAAATCAAGAGCACTTGGCTCTGATACCAATTGAAATCACCTAGAGTGAGGGTGAATAGGTGACTAGCTAATCTAATGGACAACTAATGCGGAATTAAAACTATTTATGTAAACTAAAAATTCTTAAGCTAAACACACCAAGTATAACCTAAGAGTGTAGCCGAATTCCCTGTGAAGGGCTCTAGACTATCTCCTCAAGATTCCTCTAGATAAGAGCTGAGGTGCCGCTATGGCTCTCTTAGTTGAATACAAGTGTGAGCAAACAATCCCCAAGCATATAACAATATAAGCACAAATATATCAAGTAAGTAAAGATATGAGTAATAAGCATACGCAAAATATAAAGACAAGTGAGAGATAGAGAGAGCAATCACAAACATGGGAGAATTGTTTCGAGGTTTGAGCACACTTGCTCTACGTCCCCGCCTTCAACAAAATGAAGGATTTCCACTAAAATCGATCCCACCGGATCACTCAATGCCGCAACACCTACAAGGAGTTCACACTAGAACTCTTGGACTTACTAGCCCCCTCACTTGCTCCCGCAAGAACAAACACACCGCAAGCACACTAGCTTGCTGAGGCCGTACCTCTACACCGAGCTCCCACAAGAACTCAAAACACCGCGAGCCCGCAAGTCTGCCTCCTAAAATACAAATGATGAAACACTTGGTGATCTAAACACTTTGATCACCTAAAATCCTCTTACAACAAAAATCCCTATAGGATGATATAGCAATGGATAGCTCAAGTATGTGGGTGAGAAAACTAGGAGTGATTTGGTGGAGAAAAGCTCACGAAATCACTTTTGAAAAACTCTTGATAAAACTCTCCTTTTGATTTGAAAATATTTGCTCTAAAACTTGTGGCTAAAATCACTGTAGGAAAAACTAGCCCAAAAACTCTCTTGAAATCTTGTCTAAAACTGTCCAAGGAACCCCCAATTTATAGGCTAAAAAGAACTAGCCGTTGGGGTCCAAATCAGCAGTCTGCACTGTTGTCGGTCGACTGCCCGGTCGACCGCCAATGGTCGATTTTTTGATCGTTGGGAAGGTCAATCGACCGCCTTCGGGGAAATGGCCCAGCGGTCGACCGCCCGGTCGACCGGGCCATTTCTAGAGAGCAGACACTCTCTGGCGGTTGACCGTGCGGTCGACCAGCCCTGGCCGTGCATGTTTTGTGCACGTCGATTGACCGTCTGGACGACCGACCCCTGGCTCGGTCGACCGTGCGGTCGACCGGCAGAAAGCCAAAAACAGGCTGTTACAGGGATTAAAAAGTTGACTTTTTAGCTTTGATAAAATCCCATAAATTCATAAAAAATCTACAAAAATAAGTTCATTATTATACTTTGATATACAAACATGTTTGAGTAAAAATCAAACCATGTTACAAACATTTTGAATTATTTTTGTGTTATGAAAATTTTGACTTAAAACAAAAACCGCATTTTTCTAAATTGATTTTTCGTAATTGACAACCGATTTTTTCTAAAACTCCTTCAAATACAAAAACATGATATTCTAAACACTTTTAAAGCTTTGTGTGTATGGATATGATCCACTACACATATATGATGAAATATCTATGTTTTTGACATTAAGCTCTAAATAAAATTTTGATAAAAACTTATGTCATATTGAAGCTTAAAAACCAAACTGGTATTTTCCAAAATGAAATCTCTTTTATGAAAACACATGTAAATCTTGTGTGTGAGTGTATATGTACTTGAGCATTCCACCAACTAATCTACCCTTTACATTTTATCTAAAAATAAAATCTTAACAAAACAAACCTAGACACAAGTCATCTTGAAAAACTTCTCTTGAAAATCTTCTCTTCTTCTTGACTTGGTCCAAACCATGATCCAATGAGCTAAACTCCTCTTGAGTAATTGATGTGATCTTGATGCACAAGCTCTTGAATCAACATGTGCTAGCTTCAAAACTTGACTTTAAATCCTTTGATGAAGCTAAAATCTACTAAGATCTTGATCACAAATCCGAGACTAAATAAACACAAGATCATTAGTACTATAACTACATGAGTTAATCATCATCAAAACTAAAGTGATGGGCATTTGGGCCAACAGGCGTGTGTTTGTAATAATACATATATTATATATGTTTATTATTGTTTGTAGCTGTTGACACTTAAAAAAGACAAGATTCTTATTGGTCCGAACAATGTCTAAACTTGTTGACATTTACAAAAGACAGGTGACAGACAAGCTGACGACCAGTTTTCACCCATCTCCGAGGGACAAGGAAGCAACTTGGACTCCACTGATCCAGCAAGCAGACAGTGAACCCAGATTGTTTCTAAACAGACCTCAGCAGGTCTAAGGTGCTAGCACTTAGCATCGCATGAGCCCAAAGGGATAGCCTCGCTTAAAAGGCTAGTATCACCCGACTTCGCCATGATGCCATCCAAAGCCTCGCCAGGAAGCTAACTTATAACTTCGCCACAGAGGACTTCTAGCTCAGCCGAAGGGTTTCTTTTGGACTTCGCCAGAAACCGTCTCCAGCTCCGCTGCGAGCTCAAAGCGGGCAGCACCGCTATTGGTCTGCCATGGTCAACCTTTGACCAATCAAATCTCCAGATGAGATCAGATCTAATCAGATCAAATCTAATTAAGATCAAATCAGAGATCAAATTCGGCAGTTGATTGCCACAATCTCTTGACTCTCTTAAAAACGAGTAAGAGGAACAGGAGAGATCTTTCAACAATATGGAAAGGATCAAAACAAATCAAGAGGATCAACCGACCTGCCATTTCTAGCTTCGCAGAAGCTGATCCTAGCCTCGCAGCAAGGCTACTTTTCGGATTCAAACAGATCCGATTCAATCTGTTTCCATATCTTGAAGGGACGGTTATACCCTTGCTCTCCCTATAAATAGCCCATCAGGGGTACAAGGAAAGAGGATTGAAAGGATCTCCAGAAGCTCCAGAAATAGAGCCTTTCTAAGAGGACACGCACAAGAGGACTCCACAAGCAGAGGCTTCTTCACGACGTACCGTGCGCTCTTGAATTCAGAGACTTTTAGAGAATTGCTTCTCTATTTAGGGTATTGATACCCTAATACCTTCTTCTCAAGGAATCTCCGGAACCAGGCGAGAAGGAATTCCTAATTGAAGGCAGCTTTGAGAAGTAGCAAGAGGGTTCTACCAACCTTCTATTCTCTGATTCCCGGAACCAGGCGAGAAGGGAATCTCATCGCTCGCATCGTCAAAGGGACAAAGTGGTCGCGCGCTGACCAGACTCCTATCGGCACACTTCTCCAGAATCTCTGAGGAGATCTACTTGTAATCTTTTTAAGAATACTTGTAATTTAGCTCCTCAAACTCTTTTATTGTAAGTTTTCCCCTTTGCAAATCCATGAAAAACAAGATGGCGACTCCGCTGGGGACTGTATTCTCCACTACCGAGAATCAAGTGTCGCAATGTGATGAACAGACCTTCGGGTCTAACTCTGAATTCAGAAAAGCCGGTGCAGCCAGAGCCTCTCTGGCTAAATCTTCAAGGAAAGTCTCTGCGGAGACAGAAAAGGTTCTCTGCGAACCTGCTGCGGTTCTCTGGCGCAACAAGGAAGCACGCCCGCAGTCCAAGTCCAACACTTTTGAGAACCTGGTCGTTCAATTCGACCAAGGAAGATTCGAAGAAGTCCTCTATGGGGGTGGCCTAATGCTTCGAGCACGGAAGCATAGGACGGTCTCCACGGCTAAGGTTTCAGAATAGAAACCAGAAGCAGGATTCTGCCAACACCTTACAGCCTCGTGTGTGGCTAATCAGGTTCCTTGCGAACCTAAGTATCCTCTGCCAAAGCAGATGTGGAGGCCTAAACAGAAGTCTCTGACCGAAGCTTCAGGCGTAGCTACGCCAAAACCGCGCCTTTCTCACAAGGAAAAAGGCAAGAGGCCTCTCTGCTCCAGCAGTGCTGCCGACCATGAAGTCACGACGGCAATCATACCGTCGTCCGATTCAAGAGCAGCAACGCCTTGTGCCAGCCTCGTTCATATGAGCGAAGTTACTGTACCTCAGCGTACTCACCGGGTCCATGACCGCGAAGCAGGAGCCAAAGTATTATCTAAGGATAATCCCCTTCGCAGCAGCATAGCGGGTAAAGCACCACAGCGTGCTCCGCTTTCCAGTTCGTCAAGCACTAAGCTCGCGCCTATTGGCGAAGCTAGAACTGAAGCACTATTCAGTGCTAATCCCTTCTGCAGGGATAAAAGGAATAAGACATTCTCCTATGCGCTATTCAAAGGAGCTTCTGCACCAGATCGTTTAGGCCATACTTGGCCTGATTTGCGGGAATTGTTGACAAATAAACAAACCTCTTCCTCCTGTTGTCAACAAGTGGGATGTCAGTTGGTGACAGTCCACTCGGTCCATTGCCGGCTAGCACCAATCTTCGCCACCTCTCCAGGCCGGCGATCAGTTTTTGATTGGCTGTCGGTACAAGCCCCGATGGAGCATCACAAAAGGAGCGTCTCGCGAGGTCCACCCTCTGCATCCATCAACATGACCGGAAGAGGACGAGAGTTACGCAGGGGAAGACAAATACCTGACGACACCCCCCACAGCTCCCCAGATCCAAATTACAGCCCAGGCTTAGGCGAAGTCTTGGTGCATGAAGAAGGTGTTTTCCAAAACACCAGATCTAGGGTGGCGATACCCTACAGTTATGAACAGCCTTCCTCCTCAACGGCCCTATCCTCGCTAGAGCCCAGGAAATCACCCCAGCCATCGGATGAAGAAGACGAAGACAGTGGGTACGCCTCTTCGGCGACAGTTAGCTCAGTGCGAACAGACAGAGCATCAGTTAACATGGCTGATAACGCTAACGACGACCTTCATCGGCGCCTGGAAGCTCAGGAGCAAACTTTCAAAACCCAGCAAGAGGCCCTGGACAATATTCAACAGATGCTTGCTCGACTCCTCAGTAATCGGAATGACAATGATGCTGGGAGCAATCACGATGAGGAGGAACATTTTAGCAATGATCAGCCAAAGACGGAGAAATTCAAGGAGGGTTCTTCTTTAGACGCTGAAGTCCTTAAGGGCCTCCAAGCTCAAATTGCATCCCTAGTTCAGAGGGATGAATTAAAGAAAGTAGGGGCAGTCCGTCCTTACCCATTGGAGTGGGATTCGGTGCCATATCCACCGAAGTTCAAACCACCAACGTTGTATACGTATGATGGTAAAAGTTCACCAAATCAGCACATCTACTACTTCCGGTCTCAGACTAATAATGTTATAAGCAACGACGCCATCATGGCTAGGCTGTTCATTGGCACCTTAAAGGGGGTGGCATTTGACTGGTTCCGAAGTCTCCCTCCAAGCTCTATCAATTCCTGGATCAATCTGGAAACCCGGTTCCTCTCTCGTTTCTATGAGGACGATACCGAAGTGACCATGGACAAGCTCCTCTCCACCATACAGAAGAAGGGCGAATCTGTCCGTGACTACATTGAACGGTTCAGAAACTTATTCTTGATGTGCCCAGCAGGGATGCCACTACCCATGCTCTTACAGACATGTAGGCACAACTTCCTGGACCAAGTAGAAGTTCGCATGGGGGCTGTCAAGGCCCACACTTGGAAAGAATTGGTCGAACAAGCTGAGATAGCCGAAAAGTCGGCTAAAAAGTTTGAACCATCCACCCCTAGAGGCAAATGGGGTATGAACAGTAAAGGACGTAGCGACCTACCGCAGTCTTCTCAAGCCAAAGGGAAAGAAACTATGTCTGTGGAATTGTCCGGGGACGTGCAGTCGAAGGCCAAGAGAGCGGCTTCAATAATCAGGAGTCTAAGTTCCCTCCAAAATAGTACTCCTTCAGAGACGATCAGGTGGTCACGATATTCCATTTGCTCCACAAAGGGAATAAAATGAAGCTGCCAGATGCTCGGCGTCCCAATGAGATAGGACGCATAAATGACCCCAAATACTGTCTCTATCACAGGATGATTCACCATCCTACCGACAAGTGCTATGTCCTCAAAGATAGAATTCAAGCCTTGGTCGACGCCGGGGTTCTGACATTGAAGACAGAGCAGAAGAAAGTCACTGCCAATATGGTGACCCTCGAGTTCGGTAAAACCCCAAAGGTCACAGTTCCTGACGGGACTTATCTAGTCCCTGCACCATGGTTGGAAGTCAAGCATCCCTCAGCTACAACTCAAAACAATAAGGGTCTTGTTCCCTTAACATTAGAGACAGGGGAAGTCATGTGGATACACCCAGACCTTGTCCAAGACGTACAGTGGAATTCAAAGAAGCCCAAGTCAAAGGGCAAATCTTGCAATGTCATCTCCATCCTGCCAGACGACGGCAATCTTACGTCAGCTTCCCTCAGTGATTCAGAAGGAGAAAAGCATGCTTGCACAACGCAGGCCGACCTACCTTAACAGAAAGGCACCCGATCCAGAAAATCATACTTAAGGCAGTATGAGAAGTCTACTGACGAGATACAACAACAAACGACATCAGTACAAATACTGGCATCCGCTCCAGTTCCAACCAAGGGAAAAGAAAAGCCTAAGGAGGTACGATTCGACCAGGTGTTGAAGAAACCATCAGGCCAAGGGTTGGATACGCCCTTTCGTTTTGACATATTGGCCCAGCTGGCTAATATCCCGGCTCGTATCACAATACACGAGCTCCTTCGTCTCTCAAAAGAGACAAGAGAAGCACTCAGGGATGCGCTAGCCAATTCAGAATCTTTTCTGACATGCATGCCAGAGGTCCCTGACGATGACGTTCAGTCTCCTTGCCTAGAATGTCATCACACACAATCAAAGGTGCCTGCCATTACATTCACGGCGGAAGATATGCTTCTCAAAGACAACAAGCACAATCGACCTCTATACTACACCGGATATATCGGTTCAACGTGCATTGAAAGGATACAAGTCGATCCGGGGTCCGCACTCAGCATCATCCCCTAAAGGCTTCTCTACTTCCTCAGCATACCGCTGTACAGGTTGTCCGCAACCACCACTACAATATACGGTTTCAATGCCGGGAGCAGTCACCCACTTGGAAAAAATTCGACTCCGTTGCAGAATCGGGAGCCTGAAGTCAGAAGTGACATGCTATGTCATTGACGCTGACACGTCATATAACCTGCTGCTAGGACGACCATGGATCCACGCCAACTGATCGTTCCCTCTACTCTGCACCAATGCTTCAAATATGTTGAAGATAACGCGACAGTACGAACTGTCTTTGCTGAGAAGCAACCATTCAAAGGGGTGGAAAATTGCTTCACTGACGCCCTCCTGTATCAAGAGGCGGTGGAACACCTAAAGAACCATTGCCGGACGATGATGAAAGTGGCAATGAGGCGGATTCAGAATCCGAAGCAGGCATGCCAACTATTCTGATTGGTGAACCAATTATAGCATGTCTCAATAATCCCCAATGTAATACTCCTTCAGAGGATGAAGGTGAATGGGTAATTAATGATAATATTTCTTTTGATTATCCTGCGAGTGTTGGGTCAGTTAAAGCCATTACAGATGGCTCTCTGCATATGCCCTTACATAAGCCGAGTGCGGCCAGTACACCTATGGAAGCTATAGAAGGGGCCACGCTAGTGATCCCTCCGTCCAAACAAGGTCAGTTACCGATAATCTTCGGTAGAACCCAACCACGGGGACCCACAGCTGCAGATTCAAGTTCAGATTCAGACACTCCACAGTTCTTCCATTACGCGCGCCGGCGTGCCATATTATGAAGAAAATGGGATACAACTTGAAGCATGGAGAAGGCCTGAATTTTGAAAAAGGAAGGCACGGTTTGATGCGGAACTTTGTGCCTAAAGGGAAGCCTGCAAATTACTATGATAGTACATGCAGGGGGTTGGGATATGTTACACCCACATCGTCAGCAACGGTTCAAGCCAAAGACGATGAACCAATTCCATCACATTCGGCCTCATCCTCCGAGTGGGACTCAGATGTCAGTGTAGGAGGAATGTTCGAAAACCTCACTGTTAATATGACTTCAAGCAGTCAATTGGAGCCCGCAGAAGCTGTTGATGAGGAATCATGGGCCCAGCATTTGGACCTCGAATGGGAAAAGCGATTCGAACTGCGCGAGCCACCTACTGAAGACAAGGTGATGCAGGTCAACTTGGGTAGTCAAGACTACCCTAAGCCCATCTTCATAAGTGAAAGCTTATCACTTACAGAAAAGGAAGAATTGATAATACTCGTAAAGGAGTATATAGACGTCTTCGCATGGAGCTATGAAGATATGCCCGGACTCGATCCACAAGTCGCCATGCACCGTCTGAACATCAAACTCGACGTCAAGCCAGTCAAGCAGCAACAACGTCGGTTTCGCCCGAACATTATGGAGGCTATTGAGGCCGAAGTCCATAAGCTCATTGCATGTGGCTTCATCTGGGAGGAACAACATCCAGATTGGATAGCTAACATCGTCCCCGTCCTCAAGAAGAACGGGAAAATACGGATCTGCATCGACTACCGTGATCTCAATACGGCCTGTCCTAAAGACGAATTCCCGCTACCCATCACCGATGTCATGATCGACAACACATGTGGATTCGAAAGAATGTCTTTCATGGACGGCTTTTCAGGGTACAACCAGATTAAGATGTATCCCGATGACGAGAAGCATACTTCGTTCCGAACACCATTGGGGGTATACTGCTACACTGTAATGCCCTTCGGACTGAAGAACACCGGAGCAACCTATCAACGGGCAATGAGCACAATCTTCCGCGATCATCTTCGAAAAACGGTGGAATGCTACGTCGTCGACAGTGCTGTCAAAAGCCGCAATAAGAATGAACATCTCCGCGATTTGAAAACGATGTTCGACATAATGCGGACTCATCAACTGAAAATGAATCCGACGAAATCCTTCTTGGGAGTGTCAAGTGGCAAGTTCCTTGGGTTTATTGTTACATCAAAAGGGATTCATCTTGACCCAGACAAAGTCAAAGCCATTCAGAGCATGCATCCACCAAGGAATCTCAAAGAGCTTAGAGGCTTGCAAGGCAGACTGGCTTATATCAGAAGATTCATCGCAAATCTCTCAGGCCGCTGTCAACCGTTCACCCGACTCATGAAAAAGGGTGCTTCCTTCGTATGGGATCAAGCTTGCCAGGAAGCTTGTGAAGACATCATGAGATACCTCACAAAGCCTCCAGTCTTAGTGGCCCCTACATCAGGGAAACCATTCTTGCTTTATGTAAAAGCTATGGATTATTCTCTCGGTGCCCTCCTCGCTCAAAAGGACGACAAGGGTCGCGAGCAAGTCATTTATTATCTAAGCAGGACTCTGATAGGGGCGGAATCTCGCTATAATCCTATCGAGAAAGAGTGTTTAGCTTTCGTCTTTGCTGTTCAGAAGACGCGACATTATTTGGTTGGTCAAACCATACATGTCATCTCCAGAGTGAACCCATTGCGTCTCCTTATGACAAAGCCAGGATCACTGAATTCAAGATTGGCTATATGGGCACTTCTTTTGTCTCAATACGACATGATCTTTACCTCTCAGAAGGCGATTAAAGGTCAGGCCCTTGCAGAGTTCTTGGCTGCTCATCCAGTTTCGGAACATTCAAAACTTCACGAGGATATTCCAGATGAAGTCTTCAACTCCAATGTAACCTCAGAGGAGGAAGTGTGGCAGATGTTCTTCGATGGAGCATCGCGAATGGGCCCTAAAGGCAAGATTATTGCCAGAGTGGGGGTTGTGTTTATCTCCCCACAGAATCATGTCCTTCCCAGAGCATTTTCTCTGACGGAATCATGCTCCAACAATGTAGCAGAATATAATGCCCTGCTCATTGGTCTTCAGCTTGCCCATGGAATGGGAGTATGCTACCTTGAAGCCTACGGCGATTCAAAACTTATCATCAATCAGGTTAAAGGCGAATATGAAGTTCGCCACGAAGACTTGGTGCCTTATTATCACACGGCCATCGAATTGGCTAGCCTGTTCGAAGGTTTCTACATCGGGCACGTTTCTCGATCTCAGAATACCAAGGCGGACGCTCTTGCTGCATTAGCAACAACATTAGCCTTGCCAGCCGACACCGAGTATCACCTCACAGTCGCAACTCGACATCTTGTATGCTCTAAGCATATGCTAAGAACCCAAGAAGTCTATAATCTCTCCACCGATTTGAGCCGAGGGATTGGCGCTTTCCTCTCATTGACTATGCTTTACACGGTCTGCTTCCAGACGATCCTAGAGAAGCGGCATCTATTAGACGAAGGTCTCTCCGTTTCTACTACGATCCAACTCTGAAGACCCTTTGCCGTCGTTCATATGACGGTGTCCTCCTCCGTTGCCTTCCTCATTCAGAGGCACAGGAAGTGTTTAAAGAAGCACACGATGGCATTTGCGGAGCTCATCAGCCAGGTCCAAAGCTTAAAGACAGATTGCATAGGCTTGGATGCTATTGGCCAACCATGATAGCCGATGCCATCCAATACGCACGAAGGTGTAAAGCGTGTCAAATCCATGCGGACTTCATACACCAGCCTTCGGAGTTGCTTCACCCAACTGTTGCTTCATGGCCATTTGAAGCATAGGGAATAGATGTCGTAGGACCAATCAGCCCCTCTTCAATAAAAGGTCACCGGTTTATCTTGGCAATAACCGATTACTTTTCAAAGTGGGCAGAAGCTATACCATTGGCTGAAGTCAAAACCTCCAATGTGGTTAATTTCATCAAACACCATGTCATCCTTCGATTTGGTGTCCCTAGGCGGATCATCCACGACAACGGTCCCCAATTCATAAGCCAAATATTCTATCAGTTTTGTGATAAATACCGAATTCAGAATGTAGCATCGACTGCCTATAATCCCGCCGCTAATGGCTTGGCGGAAGCATTCAACAAAACGATCATCAAGCTACTCAAGCAGTTCGTCTCCTCGAATAAGCGAGATTGGGACGAAAAGCTTGGTGAATGTCTTTGAGCCTACCGAACCATGGTTCGGACACCGACAGGCAATACGCCTTTTTCTCTGGTATATGGGTGCGAAGCAGTCATCCCATTGGAAATCCAGACGCCATCATTGCGAGTCGCTCTGACCACTAAGATCACATCAGAGGACAATGATCGGTTGCGCCTCCAAGAGCTCGAAGCCCTAGATGAGAAGCGACTACAAGCTCAGCAACACATCGAGTTGTATCAAGCTCGAATTTCAAAAGCCTTCAATAAGAAGGTCAAACAGAGGGTCTTCCAGAAAGGAGACCTGGTTTTAGCCGTCAGACGACCGATGATTATGACGCATAAGACCAAAGGCAAATTTCAGCCTAAATGGGAAGGACCGTTTGTGATAGAAACAGTCTATTCGAACGGAGCATACCGTCTTATGACTTCAGATGGCGACCTACTCATAATGCCGGTCAATGGCAAGTTCTTGAAGAAGTATTATCCCTGATTAAGGATCCTTCTTATGATCAAGTTAACGTTACACCTCTGATCAAGACCTTCATATCCAAGGTACATGCAAAGAGAGCCTCTCTCTTCCTCCAAGCGAGATCATACAACCATAAACCGGTAGGAACCTGGCCATACACTGGTTGTCTTAAAGGAGAATCAAGGTTATGCATACATTAACCAGATAATCCAACATCCTTAACGATTAAGGATAGAGGAAAATGTTGGCTTTTAAGTCCAACATAAGTCCTCGACAACTCATCATGTTGAGAGAAACTAGCATGGCTAGCCCGACTCAAACGGTAGTTGGTAAAGGCATATCAAACCCGTTGACAGCTGATGATTTGCTAAAAATCCTAAGGGACCTGTTCCCATTTGATTCCCTCTCCAAAATCACTTACCAATTCTCATTCATAGAATGGTAAGATCACATATATATTTCGCTGTTACGTTAACATTAAACCTATGACAGCGATTCCCTCGTTTCTCCCTGTGAAAACGAGATCTCCAAAATCACTTACCAATTCTCATCCATAGAATGGTAGGGCCACATATACATTTCGCTGTTACGTTAACATTAAACCTATGACAGCGATTCCCTCGTTTCTCCCTGTGAAAACGAGATCTCCAAAATCACTTACCAATTCTCATCCATAGAATGGTAAGACCACATATACATTTCACTGTTACGTTAACATTAAACTTATGACAGTGATTCCCTCGTTTCTCCCTGTGAAAACGAGGCCTTTTCCCAAACTCCATTACAACCTTGAGCTTGGTGGCGTCTCAATCGGTTATGTCATTGCGACCTCTGAACCAGCAGACAGCCGAGTCTCAATTTTGATTGTTGACATTTACAAAAGACAAGTCTCAACCCCGAGCCCTGTTGACATTTACAAAAGACAGGACTCGATACTTGTTGACATTTACAAAAGACAAGTATCACCAACCTTGAGCTTGGTGGCGTCTCAATCGGTTATGTCATTGCGACCTCTGAACCAGCAGACAGCCAAGTCTCAATTTTGAGCTTGTTGACATTTACAAAAGACAAGTCTCAACCCCGAGCCCTGTTGACATTTACAAAAGATAGGTCTCGATACTTGTTGACATTTATAAAAGACAAGTATCACCAACCTAGAGCTTGATGGCGTCTCAATCGGTTATGTCATTGCGACCTCTGAACCAGCAGACAGCCGAGTTTCAATTTCGAGCTTGTTGACATTTACAAAAGACAAGTCTCAACCTTGAGCCTGTTGACATTTACAAAAGACAGGTCTCGATACTTGTTGACATTTATAAAAGACAAGTATCACCAACCTTGAGCTTGGTGGCGTCTCAATCGGTTATGTCATTGCGACCTCTGAACCAGCAGACAGCCGAGTCTCAATTTTGAGCTTGTTGACATTTACAAAAGACAAGTCTCAACCCCGAGCCCTGTTGACATTTACAAAAGACAGGTCTCGATACTTGTTGACATTTACAAAAGACAAGTATCACCAACCTTGAGCTTGGTGGCGTCTCAATCGGTTATGTCATTGCGACCTCTGAACCAGCAGACAGCCAAGTCTCAATTTTGAGCTTGTTGACATTTACAAAAGACAAGTCTCAACCCCGAGCCCTGTTGACATTTACAAAAGACAGGTCTCGATACTTGTTGACATTTACAAAAGACAAGTATTACCAACCTTGAAGCTTGGTGGCTCCTCAACCAGTTACGTCATCACGACCTCTGAACTGACAGACTGTCAAGTCGCAGTATTCAATCCAACAAAGACTATGTTCTCAAACGGCTGCAATACAATTTGGAACCGACAATTCAGAAAGTGGAACAATTTGGAGATTCGACAGGGAGTCAAAACAAAAATTATTATTTTCATTGATTCCAAAAGGATGGGATACATGGAGGCACATATATTACGACCTATGGGCGTACGTCATAAGATCTGATCCGCTCTTCAAGGGAAGCCAGCCTCGTCCTCCTATCATTAGCAGCCCGGACAAGCGCCTGCGACCTCAGCTCAGCCTCATTAAAGTTCGTCGCCTGGGCCAAACGAGCTTCGACCTCAACCAAGGTTGCCCTCTGAGCTAACTCCTACCGCGAGAGTTCGTCACTCTGAGCCTTAAGCTGCTCAAGCCGCGCAGTCTCTTCAAGACGCACTGGTTCAGCCCTGGATAAGAGAAGATTTACCTTCTGATCATCTCCTTGGCCTTCCTAATTTTATCTTCAGCGTCAAGAAGAGCACTGGTAGAGGTATCAATGGCATTCCCAACCTCTGCTTGCCTTGTTTCTAAGGATTTCAAGTCAGAAGAAATAGCCTTAGCAATTTCCTGAGTAGCAAGACGGGCTTCATGCATTTGAGCGACAAGATACGCAAGTTGCTCATTAACCGAAGACTCCAGGTCTGAGCGGCTAAGACGACGCCATTCCTCTACGTCCCTCTCAAATTGATCTACCAGGAGTTCCAAGGTAGTGGCCTGGTGATACCCTTCAAAGTCCCGAATACTTGCAATACTGCGGGAGAGGACCACCTTTAAAGTTGAGAACGACATAGTCGAACCTTTCAAGACCAGATCGATGGATCACCCTAAGCCTTTATAAAAGCTATCGACTATGTCACCTATAAAATCATTTTCAACCTCGGCCACTTCTGGTAGACGAACAGCCTCAGAAAAATTCACCAGCCTGGTTGACACCACTGTGGAAGGAACGGCGGGAACACTGGCTGCAGCAGCATGACAGGTCATCGGTGATCTCGGCGGAGTCTTCATTGAGACCAGTATACTAGCCACCGCTGAGGTAGGACTAGTGACCATCTCCTGAACAGCAGGCTCAACCACCAGGGTTGGGGAAGTAGGGCTTGTAATCACTCTCAGCTCCGTACCTGGCAAAACTGATGGCACCTCACTCATTGATATAGTTGGGAGTGAGGACACTTCCGGGACTACCGCCCCTTCAACCTCTGTTCCTTCGGCTAGCTCAGGTCGATAAGGGGGCAGATCACCATACAGCGCGTCCAACACAACAGCATCTGCCGCGGTCAAAGTGCTCATGTCACCCCTGGACCCCTCGGGAAGATCGGTTGGCTCCCTTGAAGTTGACGCACCCAGAGGCGGAACACCTGCAACAAGATTGTGTTTAGGCAGGACACAACAAATAGTAAAGATCAAAAAGCCAAAGCAATACCAAAAGATGATGTCGCCTCAATTGTCTTGGCGGCCACATCAGTCTCTACGGGCTCCATCGGAAAATCTTTGACAGAGTCAACACGGACAGCCAGACATCGGCTTTAAAAGAGAGACGACAGTCTCTAATCGAAAGGGAAAGTTCCCTATCGGCGATTGGTCGTTCGATGACCGGAGGAGGAGAAGGACCCTCCGCTGTAGAAGTTGCCACTTCTTTTCCCGCTCGTCTCTTGGGCGCCATTGAAGAACTATGGAAGTTATTGAACTCTTGAATAAGGAGGAAAGAAGGAGAAAAAGAGTCAAAGTTCTCTGAAAATTTCAAGCAAAGAGGTCTGCTCTTTCTCAGCCCATCGGGTTTTTATAGGCCAATGAGCGCCTGAAACGATGCTTGTAAACAGTACAGGCTATCATTTCAAATTAATTTGAAACGGCGCCTAAAGCGTCTTCCGAGAAGCGCTGCTTCAGTCACTAAGGGTTAACCTCGCCATGAGTCAAAGTGCGGACTTCGCACAAGTTCATCAAGAACTTCGCCAAAAGGGTTGCCTTAGCCCGCTAAAGGCACAGTTCGCCGACATGCCAGTTTCGCGTGAAGCTCATTCAAAAAGGACCCTGTTCTTAACTCCGCACGAAGTCAGCCCCGTTATAGCCAAATTCTCAATGAAGGCAGGCAAAAATCAAATGAGTAGAAAATGAACTCTCATTGATTTAAGAGGAAAGGTATATTGATACTATATCAAGGTGGTGTTTCATACAACAGATTCAGTTGCTCAACAGGATCATTTGCGCAAAAGGCATACAAGTGGTTTTATCTGCTTTCAAGCCAGACCAACTGGACACGAAAGGCCTTCCTCCTGCACAAGGCCGTAACCAGAACAAATGGTGCCACCAGGACAGATGGTGTCATCTGGACAGATTGTGCCACAAGGACAGGGCCATGATCCTTCACATAATGGCAGATTTCGCCACCAGGAGGCTGGATCATCTTTGATTAAAACCGGCAAATGACTCATCGCCACCAGCAGGTTGGACCTTCTATGATAAAAGTGGACAATGGGAAGGTTAGTGATCTCACAGGTGACGTCTACTTTCCGAAGTGGATCATCTCAGATAAGCGGCTACCAGCCTCACCTCAAAAGGAAACATCTCGGATAAGCGACTGCCAACAGCCTCTGGGACACGCATCAGCTGCCCCAGTTTGTTCCTCCTGCTAAAAGTAAAGCTTCAACTGGAGAAGCATAAGGCAACTTTTCGGTCTCTTTTATCAAGTCACAAAGTTGGCGAACATAGCTCACTGCAGTGCAAACTGAAAGAAGTTAGCAGTTAAACACAGGAGAAGCTGCAAAGGCACTAAGTCAAATTCTTTGAGGCGAAGCAATCTGCTCCAGTCAAGCATTGGTTTCAGTTAAAACAGAGGATAGCCTCACTTGCATAGCAATGATGGGCTAGCTCAGCAAACGCCAAGTCCTAGCCTCGCCTATATGGCTAAGCCAGACTGATCCTGGGGGACACAGTCTTAGCCCCACCTATATGGCAAGACTGGCTCAGCCTTGAAGAAATTAAGTCCCAAGTTCTGCCTGTGCAGCGGACTTAACATGCAGTGATCTTTCTCTGATCAAGTCAAGATGATAGCTTCGCTGGGAAGCTATGCTGAAATCCTTCTCTGCAGCTCAGTCAATTGCAAAATGAAGAACAAGGGAAACTAATCCCTGAAGCAGCTGTTAAAGCTAAATCAAGGGAGATGAATTCTCTAAAGTTGGTGAAGTCGTTGAATGATCAAGACTTACCGGTCCTTGGCCGGATAATGACCAGAGTGGGCATTCCCACTAGTTCAGAGATCTGAGTATCTCTCTCAAACCAAGAGAAGAGGAGAAGAGCAGATCACTTCTCTTCAGAGGACCTCAAGTGTCCTATTTATAGGCCCTATGGCCTGAGCGCTGCCGCCTCAAGCGTGGAAGCACGAGTGCATTCAAGGCATTTACTGCGCCTTGAGAAAAGGGACGGTTTCCCTTGGAACCGTGCAAAGGAAGAAACGTCTCCCTCATAAAGGCACTCATGGCGCCTTGAAGAAAGAGAATATCCTCCTTGGAAACGCGCGAGGGGAGAATATCTCCCTCGATCAGTGCGAGAGAAGAAGTAATCCTTCTCGTAACCGGCCCACGGCAGTTGGCATTGGGAAAGCAACAGATGTTCCAGAGCGAACCTACCTAGCCGCGAAGCTACCCAGACGCGAATCTACATGATTCCTCGGCTAATCTACAACCTAAAGCAGGATTCAAAGCGAAGCTGAACTCAACCATCATGACGACGTTCATACTCCACACACCACCGATCAAAGCAGTTCAAAGTGTTTCGAAGTCTGAGCTATTGCAGACTTTCGAAAACTTTGAAGGGGGTCTTGTTGACACTTAAAAAAGACAAGATTCTTATTGGTCCGAACAATGTCTAAACTTGTTGACATTTACAAAAGACAGGTGACAGACAAGCTGACGATCAGTTTTCACCCATCTCCGAGGGACAAGGAAGCAACTTGGACTCCACTGATCCAGCAAGCAGACAGTGAACCCGGATTGTTTCTAAACAGATCTCAGCAGGTCTAAGGTGCTAGCACTTAGCATCGCATGAGCCCAAAGGGATAGCCTCGCTTAAAAGGCTAGTATCACCCGACTTCGTCTTGAAGCCATCCAAAGCCTCGCCAGGAAGCTAACTTATAACTTCGCCACAGAGGACTTCTAGCTCCGCCGAAGGGTTTCTTTCGGACTTCACAGAAACCGTCTCCAGCTCCGCTGCGAGCTCAAAGCGGGCAGCGCCGCTATTGGTCTGCCATGGTCAACCTTTGACCAATCAAATCTCCAGATGAGATCAGATCTAATCAGATCAAATCTAATTAAGGTCAAATTGGAGATCAAATTCGGTAGTTGATTGGCACAATCTCTTGACTCTCTTAAAAACTAGTAAGAGGATCAGGAGAGATCTTTCAACAATATGGAAAGGATCAAAACAAATCAAGAGGATCAACCGACCTGCCATTTCTAGCTTCGCAGAAGCTGATCCTAGCCTCGCAGCAAGGCTACTTTCCGGATTCAAACAGATCCGATTCAATCTATTTCCATATCTTCAAGGGACGGTATACCTTTGCTCTCCCTATAAATAGCCCATCAGGGGTACAAGGAGAGAGGATCGAAAGGATCTCCAGAAGCTCCAGAAATAGAGCCTTTCTAAGAGGACACGCACAAGAGGACTCCACAAGCAGAGGCTTCTTCACGACGCACCGCGTGCTCTTGAATTCAGAGACTTTTAGAGAATTGCTTCTCTATTCAGGGTATTGATACCCTAATACCTTCTTCTCAAGGAATCTCCGGAACCAGGCGAGAAGGAATTCCTAATTGAAGGCAGCTTTGAGAAGTAGCAAGAGGGTTCTACCAACCTTCTATTCTCTGATTCCCAGAACCAGGCGAGATGGGAATCTCATCGCTCGCATCGTCAAAGGGACAAAGTGGTCGCGCGCTGACCAGACTCCTATCGGCACACTTCTCTAGAATCTCTGAGGAGAACTACTTGTAATCTTTTTAAGAATACTTATAATTTAGCTCCTCAAACTCTTTTTATTGTAAGTTTTCCCCTTTGCAAATCCATGAAAAACAGTAGCATGAGAAGCCAAGCGCAATACATCCCACACCTCTTTTGTCTTTTATTTTCTCATTCTAAATTATATGAAAGCCCACAATCAATTTCTCTCTCTCTTTCTTTTTCTTTTCCGTTTCCTTTTCTTTTTTTTTTCCTCTTTCTCCTGGCCTCTCCCCTACTGCTACGCAACCCCTTCCCAACTGACTCTCTCTCTCTCTCTCTCTCTCTCTCTCTCTTAGTTCTTCTTCTTCTCTCTCTCCCCCCCATGCCCAAACTCTCTCTTACTCTCCCCCTTACCCACTCATTCTCTCCTCTCTTTCCATGGGGACCACACCACTACCGTTGCTGGTAGGCTGCAGTTACGAGCCCCTCCAAGTCGCCAGCTCCCTCTCTCTTTCTTTTTTTTCTTCTCTCTCATTTATTTCACCCTCTCTCCTCTCCTCTTTCTTTCTCTTTTTCTCTTCCTCTTCCTCCTACTCTCAGCCTGTCGTCCTGCTCAGCCCGCGCTCCACCGCCGCGTGGCTATGCCCTAAAGGCAGTGCCACTGCCCACCTTCCTTTCCTTGCTATCTCTTTTCTTCTTTCTGCTCTCTCTTATTTTCTCTCTCTTTTTCCTCTCCTCTTGCCACGTCGGTAACCGCCGCTGCCATCACCGGTACGATGCAGCATACTAGAATGTCATAAGATAACATATTGCTGACATTTTGCAGAAGCTGGTGGTGCAGCGATTGATGCTGCAGGAAATAAGTTGGACTTCTCAAAGGGGAGCTGTCTTGATCGCGACACATGCATCATTGTCACAAACAAGAAGATAATGCCATCAGTCTTGAATGCAATACAAGCGTCTCAGAAGGAAATGCAATCTGCTTCGCCATTATATTCCCGTTTTTTTAGCAAAATAATTCTCCAGGTATTTTCTATCCCTTGTTTTGCTGGGAAAATATCGGAAACATTTTATTTTGTATTACAAGGCTTAGGAGTTGAGCAGACTAATTTATTTCAGTATGCACCTAATTTGTGGTTCAGTGATAATGCCTAATTTGGTTTCTCTCTTTGTTTCTGTTAAGTACTTATCTTCTGTTTGGCTACGATGCTTGTACCACTGAAATCTTTGAAGCAACTCCATGAAACTATTGAGAAAGAAATAATTCAAGATAAAGCAACCCAAGAAGAAAGGTGAACATGGAATCAACATATGATGATTTTAAGGATCAAATATGAAAATTAATCTATTTCCATATCTCAAACATTTAGTGACTTCTTACAATTTCAGACAAAATTTGTGGATACACTTGGCGCTAAAATTCTTTACGGTATTAGAAAATGGAAAAAGTGAAGCAAATTAAAAGCTAACATTTAGATATATTTATGAGTAGGATCATTTTTTTTTCCCTTCTGTTTCTAATCCTTAGTTAGATATATTTATCAGCATGTAGGTTGAGATAACATCATAATTATAAAAATAAAATTCTGAATTAAACACGCGTGTGTTTTAATATGGAATTTAGATTAGTTTGTTATCAGAAAAATTATATAAACAGATAAATGTGGTTATTATTTTTCAGATGATCCTAATAATAGAATCTTATTATTTAAAAAGAAAAAAAAATATTTTCCACTGCTCACATTTGTGTGAATGTGTCCATAATTAATACTAAAAAGATGTTATTAGACACAAACCTATAAGATGAATAGCCTGACAATGTGCAGACACCTTATAGATAAGTATCAAAAATTTGATTTTACTCCTATATCTTTTTAAACAATATTGAGGAAGATATACTATTTGGGAGAAGGAAAAAAAAATTAAAATCTAAACTCGGGAGAGAAAGGAAAAAGGAACAAGGAATCAACATGATGCCTTCAGGACCAAACATGAAAATAAGTAATTTATTCAAGAGGCTGACTATGATTGTATATGGATACACTTGAAAGTAAAATTCTTCACAACATCAAAATGTGAAATTGTGAAGCAAACAGAATAATATTCTGTCTCTCGAAAAGAAATAAAAATAGAAAAAAATGAGACAAAAAGAACAGTACTGCTACTATACTTCCTGTAAAAAAAACAATTTGTTTTTCTTTTTCTTTTTTCTTTTTCTTGACATGAAAAATGCTGCTGCATGCGCGGTTCAAGTCGTTAGCGTGACGTCTGCAGTGGCCAACGCCCACAGAAGGACCCCATCGCCAACGCTCCACAACTCTTCATGTTGGCTCGTAGCAGACTCACCATCCACGAATAGGTTCATGCACTCTCGCAGAAGAGCTCCGGCATCGAGCTTCGAAGGATTTTCGACTCGACCACCTCTTTCGCCGGAAAGTGCAGCAAGAATCTCTCTTGCGGCATGATCAGCGCCGAGTTCTGGAGGATCCGCTGCTGCAATATTACTGACACAAAGCTCCGATGAATCTCTGGCTTTTGGGAGAGAGGTGTCGTTGGCGCCATCAGTTGTTTCTTCGACAATGCTCCGATGAATCTCTGACTTTTGGGAGAGAGATGTCGTTTCTTCCACAATGCTCGAACCACCGAAATCTTGAAGCGACTCCATGAAAATATCTACTCCTCGATCGAACAAAAGCTTTCTAGTTCTGTGAATTGAGAACCGGGGATTCTTGTATAGACTGTTAGTGGAAGTGTAATCATAATTGGATTTGGAATCGAGTTAAGATAGGATTTGATTAGTAGATATATGGGATATCCTTAATTAGTAAACTGGAAGGACCATCAGGTATTAATCCGAGTAGGATTACATTTCTGTCATAGATACTGCTTGTAGAGAGCTTGGGCGCACACAAATTCAATCAACTCCACCGAGGGGTGTCAACCGGGTCGGGTTTTACGCAAATCCGGTCCGACCCGAGCCGAAAATATAGAGTATAAGTTTACATTTATGAAACCCCAAATGAGTTTGGGTTTTAAAATTTTAAGGTACACTCAAACCCAACCGAAACCCCATAACAGAGGACAAATAATCCTAGCCATTCATGAAAAAATGGATGTTTAAAATTAATATCAAGATGAGATAGGTTACTCGTCTCATCTCCAAACTTACGGAACAACTTAATGGAATGTAAGAGTTTATGTGAAGCCTTTAAGTTAAGTTTTGCTTCTAATTTATGTATTAGTTTTATGTTTGCGTACTTCATATGGCTACTCTCTAATTTGGGTTGTAAATTTTGAAAATATTAAAGTGAATTTGTAGAAAAAATTGATTATGTATTTTCTTTAATGAAATAGAAGAACTTAGAGGGTTCTTGAGAGCTTATTTTTGTCCAAATTCGCTCACTCCACGACCATTAATTCCCGCTTCATTTCACCAAGACACCATCTTCTCTATATTTATGCCACCATTTCATCATGTCATGAAATAAAAATTCTCTTTCAACTTCTCTTTTAACTCCATGATAATTGTCGTTCTTTCCTCTTTCTCATTAAAATACCATTAATTTATGAGAATTTTCCTATAAATATTCCACCTCCCTTCAGGGCAAAGGCATCTCACAAAGCACCTCAAGTAGTTATTATCTATGTATGTTGATTTTATCCACTAATAAAAATTTCATCTTTGCCTTCATAATTTTTTGTGCTCATTTTCGAATTAGTGTGTGAGTCTTGAGCTAGTGAGAAATTTTTTTTCCACTAATCGAGAAGCGACTTCTTATTTCTTATACTTGTCTTTCTCTATATGGTATCAGAACTACAATGGTGGTAGCAATCTTCCAAAATTCTCTTAGAGAAGAAGATCACTATGTCGAAGACGGATTTGGACGGTCGTAGTGGTCTCAACATCGAGCTACTAAACAATTTCAACTACAAGTTATGGAGGTGTGCTTGTAGTGTTTACTCATAGGAAAAGACTTGTAGGATGTTGTTGTTGGCCCAGAGGCCTTCCGCTCTAGTTTTGATGATGATTAACTCATGTAGTTATGTTTACTAATAATCTTGTGATGTTTAGTTTCAGATCTTTAATCAAGATATTAGTTGGTGATTAGCTTCAACAAAGGAGTTTTTGGAGCTGTCACATGGTGATTCAAGAGCTCGAGCATCAAGATCATATATAGCACTCATTGGAGTCAAGCTCGGTGGATCACGGCTTGGATCGAGTCGACTTGAAGATGGAGTTCGTCAAGAAGACATCGGTACCTAGTTTAGTTTGTGTTTTAGATCCATGTGTAAAGATTAGAATAGTGTGATATGCTCAAGTTCACAACACACACACGTTTTAGATTTTGGATATTGGTTTTCAGTTTTTGGTTTAACCGATCTTGGTTTTCATGAATAGATATTATGTCAAAACAAGTTAACATGTATTTATGTATATTAGATATGTTCTATATACATGTATGCTTCATATCTTAGACAAACTTATTTGGTATGCCTATTCATGAGTTTTAATGTTTTGGTATTTTTAACAAAACATATATTTGGAATTAAAGTCAAAACTATGATGTGTATATGTTTCATGTATATTGGATTTCTATCCATATACATCATGCTTCAAAGTGTTTAAGTATCATGTTTTTGTATTTGAATGAGTTTTGAAAAAATTGAATTTCCTATTCAAAAAAATCCAAGTTTTAGAAAATACAGAATTTGGTTTTCGGCAAAATTTTCATAACACAAAAATAGTTCAAAATGTTTGTAACTTGGTTTGATTTTTACTCAAACAAGTTTGTATATCAAATTATACTGAACTTATTTTTGTGGTTTTTTAGAGTTTTTATGGGATTTTATAAGATAATAAAAACCTAAGTTTTAATCCCTGTTCTGGCTTCTGTCGGTCGACCGAGCTAGGAGTCGGTCGACCGACGTGCACAGAACGTGCACGCCAGGTTTGCTGGAGGGCCGGTCGACCATGACGGTCGACCGCCAGAGAGCCTCTGCTCTCTGGAAAGCCCCGGTCGACCGGGTCGGTCGACCGGCAGAGAGCTCTGCTCTCTGTTCCAGGCTGCGGTCGACCGAGCCGGTCGACCGAGGCTCCAACGGTCAAATTTTTGACTGTTGGCGGTCAACCGGGCCGGTCGATCGCTAGCCGCCAGGGCTGAAAATCAGCCCCAACGGCTAGTTTTTCAATGGGGCTGTATATACCCCATTTGTATGGGATTTTCTCTAAGTTTTTAAGAGCAAAATTTACAGAGTTTCTATATTGTTTTAAACAAGTTTTCAAAAGTATTTTAGTGCCAAAAAGATCCATCTTATTTGTTTTAAAGTATTTTGTTTATTTCAAAGAAAATAGGTTTTTGGGAATTAGTTTCTTGGTCTAAAATTCTATATCTATTTGGTATTTTCCCAAGAGATTTTCTTTGATCAAAACACTTAATTTTTCACACTTGAGCTATATCTCCTATCCTATTCTATAGGATCTTTATTTGTGGGTAAAGTGTTTGTGGTTGAGATATACCACCAAGTTGTAAACCCTTTCATTTGTGATATCCCTCTTTGGTAGAGGTTGATTTGGGTTTTGGTTAGCTCCCTCTTTGGTAGAGGTTGAGGTTGTGGTTGTTTGGCTAAGGGCCTACCCCTCTTGTGTGAAGTGATGTTTGTGTTGCCTCGGTGGAGGTTGTATTGGTTGGTTTGGTGGAGTTCGGTACTCCGGTCTTCGGTAGACCTTTTGTATTGCCTCGGTAGAGGTTGTATTAGTTGAGAGAGGAGTTCGGTACTCCTAGTGGATTGGAAATCCTTCTCGGTGAAGACGGGGACGTAGAGCTGGGTGCTCGAACCTCGAAACACATCTTGCTGTTTGCGTTTGATCCATTGACTCTTACTCTCTCTCTTTACATTTGTGCCTTGCATCTATTCATATTACTCATTCATATATTATATGCTTGGTTTGTTTGTGTGTGCCATCACTTGTGCTTAACCACGAGAGCTTCATATAGCGCCTCAACTCTTATTCAGAGGAATCAAGAGGAGTTAGTCCAGAGCCCTTCACGGGGAATTCGGCTACACTCGTTGGTTGCACTAAGTGTAGTTGCTATTTAGTTTTAATTTCCACATTTAGTTCATTAGATTAGTCGTACACCTATTGTAATACCCCGTTCCTGGAATACGTACATAATTGCGTATTCAGTTTTTCGAACGTATTTTTCGATTTACTTTCCGTATTTGACCGATTTCAATTTTAAATATCATTTTCCAATATAGTGTATTTTCTATGATTTTCTGGAATTTTCCGGAATTAAAAGGAATTTCTTCAAAACCGTGTCGACCAGTGCTGCTGATCGATTCCCGAATTTTTATCTTACAAACTGTTTAGAAATTATAGAAGATTCTTTAGACATTTCTGCTTAGAATAATGTTCCTTACTTAAATACTTTTTCTGAAGATTTTACGAATTTATGGATTTTCCGCCGGAGTCGGTAGAAGACTGATTCCAGTATTTTTATTTCACAAACAGCTAGGAGATTCTAGATGGTCCTTTAGACTTTAATTCTTAGAATCACATTTCTTACTTAAATACTTTTTCTGAGGATTTTATGATTTTATGAAATTCTTTCGGAGTCGGTAGGTAACTGATTCCGGGATTTTTAACTTTAAAACTATACAGTATTTCTTCAAACGGATTTCACTATAGGTCTTTATATATTATTATTGATTTTGGTGAAAATTGCGAGTCGATCCGAGATACTTGAATTTCGGACGATTTCGGTATTTTCCGAAATGATTTCCGCATCTTTGACTTTAACCTAGGAATCCGTGTTTCCAATATTTTGCTTTTTCAAGTTAGAGAAAATATCTTCTCTTTTACAAATTCTTTCCTTTTTCCTTTCTCTATTTTCCTTTACTTCTTCCCTAAGCTAAAGGATTTCCAATTACCAAAAATTCTAATCTCTTTTACACCTCTCCACATTCCACACTCTTCCTCATTAATACCCTCCACCTCATCACCTCTTTGGCAAGTTTTAATTGGCCAAAGAGAACACCTCACTCCCCACTTGGCTAATTTGATTGGTCAAGAAAATATCTCATCCCCTATTTGCACAAAAACCCCTCCCTTCTATTTAATTACATCCCCTTTACAAATCTAAAACCTATTTAAACAAATCCTTTACATTTTAATTCCTTTTCTTCATTTCACCAAGAAATAGCCTTTACAAAATATCTCTCCTTCTCCAACTCAAACCCTAAACTTCCAAAAGCAAACCTAGGTCTTCATCTTCATCTCAAGCAACTTCAACCTTGGGATTTGGGATCGTCTTGGACCTATCGTCGACCACAATCTTTCGGAACTCGTAAAAGCTTCACACAACCGTTCGAAGTGAGTATATTTACTCACCAAGACTTGATCAATTCCTAGTATACATGTATCTTCATATCTAGTGGACCCGTGTCATCAAAATCATATTTTTCTTATTTTTAGACTATCAAATCAACCAACACAAAATCTGATTTTTAGACAAATAACAGCAGATTTCAGAACTTCGGTCGACCGGTATTAGGGTAGCGGTCGACCGACGTGCACAAACGTGCACAGTTTTGAGTTGTCGGTCGACCGGCAGTCGACGACTTGGCAACCCTAGTCTTTCGGTCGACCGGCAGTCGACCGATAGGAAACCTGGAGCTCACGGCATTTGTCCAGTCGACCGGCAGTCGACCGGCAGTCGACTGTCCTGGTATTTCGGTCGACCGGCAGTCGACCGGGGGTCGACCGACAGTCCAATTCTGGGCCAAAATTGTTGATTCTTCTCTTTTCTGAAATTAGCCCTTATCGTTGATGTACATGTGATATATTATTCTTGTTTAGGCTTCATAACTGATACTTCATGACTTGTTCATTAACACTATCAACCGCTTGTCAATCCTTTAGACTTGATAGTTTTATGTTTCCTTTTAACACATGTATATCACCTAACTTGCTAGACCCTCTCGTTAGGCCATGACTTGCCTTGCTTATCATCAATCTCTTATTATGATTGGTTGCTTGATTCATATCACCACTTGTCATGCTATCTCTTGACACCAAGCATGATACACCGATTCTTACAATTATCACGATAAAGGGGATGTAACACCTGATTACCGTTATGTACTGATTACTGTTATGTATACCTGTTATGATATTGTTCATTCCCGAAATCTGATAATTATGTTAAAAAGCTATAAAAAGGACAACTTGTATGGGTATGGGAGGAAGTGATGGATGCCGGAATGATACCTTGCTTATAGTGATGGAATAAAAGTATATATATATGGATATATATATACATTGGTGAAAGTGTTATGGCAACTATTATTAGGGGGACTTTGAGCCTCCAAACTGGTTCCAGGTGTATGGAAACTACTATAAGAAGTGATATCAGTTCTTCATCATCTTCCGGTAACTACCCTCGATTCTCTTATATATGGATGTATGTGAGTTGGGATATATACCGAGACACATACCTAGATATATGGGTTAGACGAGTAATAATAATAATAATTGATACTGTTATGGATATTGTTATGATTCTTGATATTCCAGTCATGCTCCGATTATGTTTCCAGTTGTAACACTTATCATGATTCCCGTGATTTCCAGTTATAGTTATAGTTATGATTCTTGGTATTTTTGTTATATATTTCTGTTTAACTTCCATATGATTTGCAACTCTGATTTTATACGCTTGATTTCCTGTGGCATGAGATAATGGTATATATATGAGGTTTCTTGTTTGGATTATTCCTTCGATGTACTAGTCTCATGGGACCGTGACTTAAGCGTATACAATCACTTTTGCTTGCAATCAGCTTTACTTGTGTTTTCCTGTTTTATGATTTTGTTATACCCGTCCTTATATACCATACTTGTGTTCTAACCCCTATTCATGTCTCTTAGCCACTTGGCTGTAGTTCACTTATTGTTATATGTCTTGATTCCTTGGATTTGCATATTCAGATTTCGAAGCTTGGATCGTAGTGGAGCCATCCACTGTAGATTGAGCTTCCACTAGTGAGCAGGCAGGCTAGCTCTTCTTCCTTCGTGCCAGACTCCTTTGACTCACGGGATCTTCATCCTACTCGTGAGCATTTTTGTATCTTTATTGTATATTTCACTTTTGGACTTGGTTGTGATAAAAGACATATGTGTAATATGTATGGTTTATCATATCCTGTGATAGCTTTGTATATGTACCTTTCATGTTGGCATATTAAGAATACCACGCTTCGTGTGTACTCTGATTTCTTATTGTACTTTTATGCTTAGCGTATATACGTGGGGGCTTCTTTTGACCTACGTATATACGTTGCAGTGACGTCCCCGTATCCGTGGAATCGGGGCGTTACAGGTTGGTATCAGAGCTTAGGCTCTCACACCTAAAGTACAATCAAGCGGCAAATTATTGTAATTTGCTAATGCCAACTACAATGTACAAAGTTATCTAGTCCTTCTTGATTTATCTATTTCATCTTGATTTCTTCCATTGTGTCCTAAACTCCTTCCATTTTTCCAACTCCTTCCAGCTATCTTTAGTCACCTTAGTATGGAGAGGAGATCGGGTCGCAGCAACTTTGGATCAGCATCGAATGGAGCAGTGGGAGATAATGTGGATATACTGAGGGTTATCCAAATGATGATGGAGAACCAGCAGCAGCAGACAGAACTTCTCCGGCAAGAGTTAGCAGCACCTAAAAGACAGAGGCCGGGGAATATATCGGATTTCAGAAGACTGCAGCCAGCCATATTCAGGGTGGAGAGAAACCCTTGGATGCTGAGCAATGGCTGACGGACACATCGGACTTGTTGAATGCAGCCAGAGTTCCACAGGAGAATCAAGTGGAGGTCGCCAAGATTCAATTGAAGGATATAGCCAGAACTTGGTGGCTTGCTGAAGAGGCCAGATTGGAGAAGCCTGTCACTTGGGACACATTCTCCAAGAGTTTCTACAGTAGGTTCTTCCCTGCTACTGCTCAGAAGGATATGGAGGAGCAGTTCATCAGACTCCAGCAGTGGAACAAGTCCGTGGACGAGTATGCCGCGGAGTTTCTCAGACTTAGCCGCTTCGCGCCGTACATGGTAACGGATGAGGAGAAGCGAGCAAGCAGATTTCAACAGGGCCTACAGATGGACATTCAGATGTTTCTAATGCCCCAACAGCTGAAGACTTATTCGGAAGTTCTCACCATAGCTCGAGAAGTGGAGCGTGGATTGGAGAAGAAGAGATTGACCCAGATAAGGGACCAGGCCAAGAAGAGGCCTTTTGAGCTGATGGATGAGGAGGATGCAGATAGGGCAACCCATGGCCCGATGATGAAGAGACCATTCCAACCTCCTCTGTCTCAGATAGTATGCAATTTCTGCCATAGACCAGGGCATTATAAGAGAGATTGTCGGGTGGCCAATGGATTATGTTTGGCATGTGGGGCAGAGAGTCATACACTAAGGAGTTGCCCGTACAGAAAGTTTGGGCATGTGACGCCGATCAGACCAGCTCTTCCAGCTCCAGCACATCCAGCCCCAGCACTTCCAGCACCACCACTAAGGAGGAACCCTGAACCTGTTGATCGGAGAGTTCCATTTCCACCTCAGCAGTATGATTATCAGCAGAGGGGAATGAGAACAAGAACAGATCAAGGTAGAGGTCAAGGTTACGTCATGGCGGCAGAGGCATCAGATGATGCAGCAGAACGTGAAGACCAGCATCCGGAGCAGGAGCCTTAGGATATCATGGTAACCACTACCCCATTTCTTGTATTTGAGTTGGTTATCTTTCTTAATCTTTTTCCATTGTCATTCTATCATTGTCCATTCTGGTTCTTCCTGTATTCACCTTAACCTTGTTTTGGATTTTTCGAGACCTTTGATTTCACCCTTGTCCTCCTTGTATTCAATTTGCCCCTTAACGAAATTGCGAGGACGCAATTTTTTGTAAGGTGGGTGGATTGTAATACCCCGTTCCTGGAATACGTACAAATTTGCGTATTCAGTTTTCGATCGTATTTTTCGATTTACTTTCCGTATTTGACCGATTTCAATTTTAAATATCATTTTCCAATATAGTGTATTTTCTATGATTTTCTGGAATTTTTCGGAATTAAAAGGAATTTCTTCAAAACCGGTGTCGACCAGTGCTGCTGATCGATTCCCGAATTTTTATCTTACAAACTGTTTAGAAATTCTAGAAGATTCTTTAGACATTTCTGCTTAGAATAATGTTCCTTACTTAAATACTTTTTCTGAAGATTTTACGAATTTATGGATTTTCCGCCGGAGTCGGTAGAAGACTGATTCCAGTATTTTTATTTCACAAACAGCTAGGAGATTCTAGATGGTCCTTTAGACTTTAATTCTTAGAATCACATTTCTTACTTAAATACTTTTTCTGAGGATTTTATGATTTTATGAAAATTCTTTCGGAGTCGGTAGGTAACTGATTCCGGGATTTTTAACTTTAAAACTATACAGTATTTCTTCAAACGGATTTTACTATAGGTCTTTATATATTATTATTGATTTTTGGTGAAAATTGCGAGTCGATCCGAGATACTTGAATTTCGGACGATTTCGGTATTTTCCGAAATGATTTCCGCATCTTTGACTTTAACCTAGGAATCCGTGTTTCCAATATTTTGCTTTTTCAAGTTAGAGAAAATATCTTCTCTTTTACAAATTCTTTCCTTTTTCCTTTTCTCTATTTTCCTTTACTTCTTCCCTAAGCTAAAGGATTTCCAATTACCAAAAATTCCAATCTCTTTTACACCTCTCCACATTCCACACTCTTCCTCATTAATACCCTCCACCTCATCACCTCTTTGGCAAGTTTTAATTGGCCAAAGAGAACACCTCACTCCCCACTTGGCTAATTTTGATTGGTCAAGAAAATATCTCATCCCCTATTTGCACAAAAACCCCTCCCTTCTATTTAATTACATCCCCTTTACAAATCTAAAACCTATTTAAACAAATCCTTTACATTTTAATTCCTTTTCTTCATTTCACCAAGAAATAGCCTTTACAAAATCTCTCTCCTTCTCCAACTCAAACCCTAAACTTCCAAAAGCAAACCTAGGTCTTCATCTTCATCTCAAGCAACTTCAACCTTGGGATTTGGGATCGTCTTGGACCTATCGTCGACCACAATCTTTCGGAACTCGTAAAAGCTTCACACAACCGTTCGAAGTGAGTATATTTACTCACCAAGACTTGATCAATTCCTAGTATACATGTATCTTCATATCTAGTGGACCCGTGTCATCAAAATCATATTTTTCTTATTTTTAGACTATCAAAATCAACCAACACAAAATCTGATTTTTAGACAAATAACAGCAGATTTCAGAACTTCGGTCGACCGGTATTAGGGTAGCGGTCGACCGACGTGCACAAACGTGCACAGTTTTGAGTTGTCGGTCGACTGGCAGTCGACCGACTTGGCAACCCTAGTCTTTCGGTCGACCGGCAGTCGACCGATAGGAAACCTGGAGCTCACGGCATTTGTCCAGTCGACCGGCAGTCGACCGGCAGTCGACTGTCCTGGTATTTCGGTCGACCGGCAGTCGACCGGGGGTCGACCGACAGTCCAATTCTGGGCCAAAATTGTTGATTCTTCTCTTTTCTGAAATTAGCCCTTATCGTTGATGTACATGTGATATATTATTCTTATTTAGGCTTCATAACTGATACTTCATGACTTGTTCATTAACACTATCAACCGCTTGTCAATCCTTTAGACTTGATAGTTTTATGTTTCCTTTTAACACATGTATATCACCTAACTTGCTAGACCCTCTCGTTAGGCCATGACTTGCCTTGCTTATCATCAATCTCTTATTATGATTGGTTGCTTGATTCATATCACCACTTGTCATGCTATCTCTTGACACCAAGCATGATACACCGATTCTTACAATTATCACGATAAAGGGGATGTAACACCTGATTACCGTTATGTACTGATTACTGTTATGTATACCTGTTATGATATTGTTCATTCCCGAAATCTGATAATTATGTTAAAAAGCTATAAAAAGGACAACTTGTATGGGTATGGGAGGAAGTGATGGATGCCGGAATGATACCTTGCTTATAGTGATGGAATAAAAGTATATATATATGGATATATATATATACATTGGTGAAAGTGTTATGGCAACTATTATTAGGGGGACTTTGAGCCTCCAAACTGGTTCCAGGTGTATGGAAACTACTATAAGAAGTGATATCAGTTCTTCATCATCTTCCGGTAACTACCCTCGACTCTCTTATATATGGATGTATGTGAGTTGGGATATATACCGAGACACATACCTAGATATATGGGTTAGACGAGTAATAATAATAATAATTGATACTGTTATGGATATTGTTATGATTCTTGATATTCCAGTCATGCTCCGATTATGTTTCCAGTTGTAACACTTATCATGATTCCCGTGATTTCCAGTTATAGTTATAGTTATGATTCTTGGTATTTTTGTTATATATTTCTGTTTAACTTCCATATGATTTGCAACTCTGATTTTATACGCTTGATTTCCTGTGGCATGAGATAATGGTATATATATCAGGGTTTCCTTGTTTGGATTATTCCTTCGATGTACTAGTCTCATGGGACCGTGACTTAAGCGTATACAATCACTTTTGCTTGCAATCAGCTTTACTTGTGTTTTCCTGTTTTATGATTTTGTTATACCCGTCCTTATATACCATACTTGTGTTCTAACCCCTATTCATGTCTCTTAGCCACTTGGCTGTAGTTCACTTATTGTTATATGTCTTGATTCCTTGGATTTGCATATTCAGATTTCGAAGCTTGGATCGTAGTGGAGCCATCCACTGTAGATTGAGCTTCCTCTAGTGAGCAGGCAGGCTAGCTCTTCTTCCTTCGTGCCAGACTCCTTTGACTCACGGGATCTTCATCCTACTCGTGAGCATTTTTGTATCTTTATTGTATATTTCACTTTTGGACTTGGTTGTGATAAAAGACATATGTGTAATATGTATGGTTTATCATATCCTGTGATAGCTTTGTATATGTACCTTTCATGTTGGCATATTAAGAATACCACGCTTCGTGTGTACTCTGATTTCTTGTTGTACTTTTATGCTTAGCGTATATACGTGGGGGCTTCTTTTGACCTACGTATATACGTTGCAGTGACGTCCCCGTATCCGTGGAATCGGGACGTTACACCTATTCACCCCCTCTAGGCGTACTTACAGTTGTCGCAGCCAACAATCGAGTTATTCCAGTCATTACCAAAGAGAATGTGGTGGTTTTTAAGAATTGGAAGATGGAGAATTTGAAGGCGGAATTCGTCTTGAAGAGGACCATCTCTCAGGAATTATTCGAACACATTATGGGTTGCGGGTCAGCTTTTGATATTTGGAATACTTTTGATGGGTTATTCAACAAAAAGAATATTGCTCGGTTATAATTCTTGGAAAATGAGTTAGCCAACGCAAAGCAAGTGATCTATCCATTTCTCGATATTTTCAGAAAATAAAAATCTTTGTTCAAAAATATATATGTTAGATCCTGATTGTCTCGAATGAAGCGGCTGATTATACGGGGGCTAGATATGCATTATGTGTTTCATATGTCACATCTATTCAAGGGTGGGATTGATAACCATCTTTAAGGGAGTTTGGAAATCTTCTTTCGTTTCAAGAGTCTTTGGGTCATCAAATGATTAGGACTTCTATCTCTGGACGAGAGAGAGTTGCCCTTTTCTCTGGCGGAAAATTTTTTTTTGGGTAAAGACAAGAAGAAGAAGCATGACGGTAAAAGTGAGGATTCTTCATCAGAAAATGATAAAAGTATGAAATGTCCAAAGTGTTTTTGATGCAACAAAATTGGACACATCATGAAGAATTGCCGCATAAAGCTAAAGTCGGGCAATGTTTCCGAGAATGAAAGTGGCTTCAAGGAGGAACACATGAGGAAGTATTTTGTTGCAGAGACTACTATTATAAGTGTCATGACTTACATTAATTTTGATTTTGAAGATAATTGGATTTTCGATTCAGGACATGAACATCATCTCATGGGCATTGCTTCTAGTTTTCTTCTCTTGAAAGTTATGACAGCGACGATGCTATCATCACGGTGAACAATACAATCCATCCGATAGATAAATATAGTGTTACTTTTATTCCTCATGGTATTATCATCGATGATTCAAGTGCTGACAAGGTGGAATATGTGTCAGAGGTAATTACTAACTTGCCGACATATTCTAGTGCTCCAATATTATCCAAGTCTTCTTTTTCTTTTTTGGTTGGGGAGAAAAGTGAAAGGGGGGATATCCTTGTCTTGACGATAAATGGCAATAAGTAGAGGAGAATGTTGCTTTTGTGAAGAGTGCTCAACCTTTTCAAAGATCTATAAGGGCGATTGTCATGCCCGCTCAGTATAGAGATGGGAATATAGTGAGCATTACTTCTTATTTTCTTACTGGTTCTTTTGACTATTATGAGCCTTCTTGTTTTGGTGAAGCCCAAGGTGTAAACAATGACAGGATGCCATAGCTAAAAATATGAAAGCTCTTCTCAAAAATGAAGTTTGGGATCTTTTTTCAAAGCCCAAAGGTGTAGATCCAGTTTCAACGAGTGGGTTTACAAGTTGAAAAGAAATGTTGATGATCATGTGGAGAGACACAAAGCTCGCCTTGTCGTTAGAGGGTTCTCTCAAAAATATGGTAAAGATTATGAATAAACTTTCAGACCGGTGGCGAAGATGACTTCTGTTCGAGTTGTCATTTCCTGGCGGCATGTCTGAAATACACCTAGGGGGTGAATAGGTGTACTTGCTAATCTTGGACAAATGATATGAAAATTAAAACTCAATTGTAACAAACTATGTGTAACCAAGAGTGAGCCCGAATTTCTCGTGAAGGACTCTGGAACTACTCCTCGAAATTCCTCTAAATTAAGAGACTAGGTGCTAGATGAAGTTCTCTTGGTTCAACACAATTATGGACACATACAAACTATATCTAGTATGTGAATATGTGCAATATAAAGCAATACAGGATATAAGAGAGAGTTGAGAGATAGTGAATCAAACGTAAACAACAAGATATCTTTCGAGGTTCGAGCCACTGCTCTACGTCCCCGCCTTCACGCCGTGAAAGATTTCTACTATGTCCACACAGGAACTTCCACAAAGGGACCTCCATTGAGAAATTACAACTCTATACTTGGAGTACACTACTCCTCTCTCAAACACAATCACCTCTACACAAGAGGGATAGGCACAAAGCCAAAGTAAAGAAAAGATTACAATCTTGATGATCCAATGATTACAAACAACACTTGGTGATCATAATAGATCACAAATAATTTTACTCACATATACAAGATCCTATAGATAGGATTAGAGATGATAGCTCAAGTGTGAGAAAATAAAGTGTTTGAAAAGAGAATAACAAAGAAAAATACTTGAAAAAAACACAAGATAGATATGTAAATAAAAATCAAAACCAATTTACCAAAGACTTCCTTTTCTTTGATTTTTCCTTCACTTTGCAAACAAATAAAAAATAAAGCTTTTAAACTTCAAAACTTCTTTTAAACTTATTGCAAAACACTTGAAAAGATGGCAAGAATAGCTCTTAAAAATCTTAGTTAAAAGAGAACCCCTATTTGTAGGCTCTCAAGAATATAGCCGTTTGGGTCCAAAAAAGGTCAATTTTGACCTGTCGGTCGACCGGCCGGTCGACCGTCCAACGGTCATATTTTTGACCGCTGAGCCACCAGTCAACCGCCCGGTCGACCGCCCCAGGCAAACTCGCCTACCGGTCGACCGCCCGGTCGACCGAGCCTAAAGGCACTCAGCTTTGTCAGTCGACCGCCCGGTCGAGCGGCACTACCCGAGAGTTGGGTTGTTACAGTCGATCAACCGCCTGGTCGACCGGTCTTATAGGCAAGGCCTTGTGCACATCCTTGTGCACATCGGTCGACCGACCGATCAACCGAGCTCTGGTTCGGTCGACCGGCCGGTCGACCTACAGCAGGCTCAGGCTAGGGTTTATAGGGTTTGAAACTTGGTCTTTTTAACACCTAAAAAATCCCATAAAATCTCATAAATTCCAAAAATAAGTTCTTATGAATATTTGAAGAGCAAATAAGTGTGACAAAAAATCAACACATATTACAAACTATTTGAACTATTTTTGTGATATAAAAATTAAGCTTTAAACCACAATCGATATTTTCCAAAATACAAACTTTGAATGGAAGTCCGATTTTCCTCAAACTTTTATAAATATAAAAACAAGATATTTAAACTCTTTTGAAGCATAGATGTATGGATAGAACGCAATACACATATAAAAGACATTTCTATGTTTCTGACGTTAAATCTAAAATAAGTTTTTTAATTACAAAACTCTAAACACATAAAATAAAATCATCAATATAAGTTTTTCTAAATATATGAAGTATAAATGTAAATAGATGAAATTCAATATACATTAAACCATGTAAACTTGTTTTGATTCTATCTATTCATGAAAATCATATATATGCGTACTTGAAATCCAAAACCGGTTAAACCGAAAAACAACGTATTGAACTTGTGTGTGTATGTGAACTTGGGCATATCAACACTAGTTTATCTTACACAAGATCTAAACACAACTAAAATTAAACAAATCGAACTCTTCTTGTAGAACTCATTCTCCAAGCCGACTCGACCCAAACATGATCCAAAGAGCTTGACTCCATCCGAGTGCTAGATGCGATCTTGACGCGCGAGATCTTGAATCAACACGTGCTAGCTTCAAAACTTGACTTCGAACCTTTCGTTGAAGCTAAACACCGACTAAGATCTTGATAAAAAATCTGAAACTATATAATCATAAGATCATTAGTACTATAACTACATGAGTTAATCATCATCAAAACTAGAGTGATGGGCCTTTGGGCCAACAATCTCCCCCTTTTTGATGATGACAAAACTTATGGAGTTATTGTTAGCCCAAAGGCCCACGCTCTAGTTTTGATGATGATTAACTCATGTAGTTATAGTACTAATGATCTTGTATTTAATTAAGTCTCAGATAATTGATCAAGATCTTAGTAGATGTTTAGCTTTAACAAAAGATTTAAAGTCAAGTTTTGGAGCTAGCACGTGTTGATTCAAGAGCTCGCGCATCAATATCGCATCATGAACTCAAAGAGAAATCTAGCTCGTTAGATCAAGGTTTGGACCAAGTCAAGAAGGAGAAGAAGATTTTCAAGAGAAGATTTTCAGAAGACTTGTGTCGGGTTTTGTAAGTGTCAAGATTTTATTTTTAGATAAAATGTAAAGGATTGATTAGTTAGTGGATTGCTCAAGTTCATTTACACTCACACACAAGATTTATTGTGTTTTCATAAAAGAGTCTTTGTTTTAGAAAATACCATTTTGGTATTTGAGATTCAAAATGTACTTGTATTTTTATCAAAACTTATTTTAGAGCTTAATGTTTAAAACATAGATATTTCATTATATATGTGTAGTGGATCATAGCCATACACACTAAGCTTCAAAGTGTTTAAAATATCTTGTTTTTGTATTTGGAGAAGTTTTAGAAAATTGTTTTTGAAAAATATAGGTTTTTGTTTAAGGCAAAATTTCTATATTACAAAAATAGTTCAAAATATTTGTAATATGTTTTGAATATTTATCAAACATGTTTGTATATCAAAGTATATCAATGAACTTATTTTTGTAGAATTCATGAGAATTTATGAGATTTTATTTAAGGTAAAAAGACCGAGTTTTATCCCTTAAAATGTTGGATTGGCCTTCTGCCGGTTGACTGGACGGTCGACCGATCCGGAAGTCGGTCGACCGGGTGGTCGACCGATGTGCACAAATGTGCACAGCCTATTTAGGCTGGAGGGCCGGTCGGCCGACCCGGTAGACCGCCAGAGAGCTCTACTCTCTAGATCTGGCCCCGGTCGACCAGGCGGTCGACCGGTAGAGAGCTTCTGCTCTTTGTATCCAGGCCACGGTCAACCGGCCGGTCGACCGATGGCACAACGGTCAGAAATTTGACCGTTGACCGGTCGACCGACAGCAGGAATTCCTACTTAGTTGTCCCCAACGGCCAGTTTTTGGAGCCTATTTATATGGGGCTGTTTGGGTTATTTTCTACAAGATTTTAAGTGGGCTTTCAAAATAGTTTTACCTACACTTCTAAGTATTTATCTTCACTTGTTTTAGAGCCAACTACTTCTTTATCAAAAGGAGAGTTTTTCAAGAGTGTTTTGAAAAAGAGATTTCTAGAGTTTTTCACCACCAAATTAATCCTAATTTTCTCACACACACTTGAGCTATCCATTGCTATATCAATCCTATGGGATCTTTGTTGTGAGAGTGTTTTAGGTGATCAAAGTGTTATGATCACAAAGTGTTCTACTTTGTATTTGAGGAGGCGAACTTGCGGGTTCGTGTTGTTTCGAGTTCTTGTGGGAGCTTAGTGTAGAGGTGCGGCCTCGGCAAGCTAGTGTGCTTGCGTGTGTAATTCTTGCGGAACTAGAGAGGGAATAGTGAGTCCAAGGAGTTCTACTGCGAACTCGTTGTAGGTGTTGCAGCATCGAGTGATCCGGTGGGATCGATTCTAGTGAAAATCCTTCGTAGTGTTGAAGGCAGGGATATAGAGCAAGGGTGCTCGAATCTCGAAACAAATCTCCCGTGTTTGCGATTGCTCTCTCTCTATCTCTCACTAGTGTTTATATCTTGCATGCTTACATTGCCTTTATCTTTATATGCTTGATATATCTTATGCTTAAATTGATATATGCTTGGGATTATTTGTTCACACTTGTATTCAACCAAGAGAGCCATAGCAGCACCTCAACTCTAATCCAGAGGAATCTTGAGGAGATAGTCCTGAGCCCTTCACCGGGAATTCGGGTACACTCTTGTGTTATACTTTGTGTGTTTAGCATAATAGTTTTTAGTTTGTATAAATAGTTTTAATTCCGCATTAATTCATCATTAGATTAGCTAGTCACCTATTCACCCCCTCTAGGTGATTTCAGTTGGTATCAGAGCTTGGTGCTCTTGATTTGGGTCTAAAAAACTTGAGTTAAAGATCCTCATTTTTTAGCTAATCACAGTATTTATACAAACACATGAATTTCATGTCACCTCCACTTTTGATATTCTTAACATCCAAACTTAGAAGGTTAAGATGTCAATGTACCTCAAAGCCCTAGGTATTCATGTTTATTTTGCCACTATTAAAGATTCTTATTGTTTAAATGACAAATATCTTGAGACTAATGCAAAAGCCATCCATGCTTTAAAGTCATCCCTAAATGATGAATATTTATCTAGGATTTCTTACTTTGACTCGGGTTTTGTAGTATGGAACACTTTAGTCTCCCATGGCGAACAAAAGCAATATTATGCGGGGAGCGACTCGGATGATGGAAGTGATGCTTCCAACTTGTGCTACATGGTTAAGGGGATAACCCCTTGAGATAAATTCTGAATCTGAGGTTGATGAGGATGTTGACATGTCTTATGAAAAATTTGCATCTTTTTGTCAACAACTTCTTGAAAAATATGATTTGCTTAAAAAGGACCATAAAAGACTGAAGAATAAATATGAGTCCATTTCAAAGGGAAAAGATTCTTTTCAAAAAAAATTGAATGTATTTCAAAAGAAAATGATATGTTGAAAAAGGATAATATTTCCTTGTCTTCTAAATTAAATGATCTTTGTGAAGGAAACACTTCTTTGAAAAATAAAATTATGTTGGTGGAAAAAGAAAAAGAAATTATTTTGAAAGAAAATAACTCGTTGAAAAGAAAATTTGTTTTAAAAGAAAAGTAAAACATTTCTAAAAAGAAAAAGGTCGTTGATTCTCATACTTGCCATGCTCTTCATGCAACTATTGATAAAAATGAGATTAAATTTTTAAAAAATAGAATAGATTGTTTAAGCTCAACCTTGAGCAATTGTGCATTTAATCATAATAGATTGGAAACCTTATTTCAAAGAAATAAGCTCCACATGTTCATGCACATAACCCACGACACACATTTGCACACTTTGTACGTCATGATCACACTCATTCTCATGTTCTCATGTGTATTCTAGAGTGTACAAATATACACATTGCGGCCTCAAAGGCCATTTAATAAAGTTTTATTTTGATAAGGTAAATTCTATAAATTTTGCTAATAAAAATATTTGGGTTCCGAGTAATGCTAAACCCCGTAGACCCAAAAGGAGCTGGGTACCAAAATTCTCACCTCTTGTGTTTGATGTAGGTGTGGGCTCTCACATGACGTGAGAGGTTTGGTGCCTTGGTGATGGATGCATGGGCTAGATGAATGTACACAATCGATGCACCGTTATCAAGGAAGTTTGGTGGGAGGACCACCATGTTTGGAGACTTAGAGAATAGTGCTTGTGCTTTTGGTAACTATCTCTAAACTCCTATTTTATTTACATGATTTTACATTAAGAATTTTTACCATGTTTTTATAATCATGTTTTGATTTTGTGCTTCATGTGGTGCATACTTATTTAGATGTAGTTTTTATTAAAACTTGTGTCTATATTTGTACAAGTAGTGAGTAACATTTGATTCTTATATGTTTGTACTTCATTGCTCATTTGTACTCATTACATGTACATGTATAACCTAGTTTTGATGATTCCTTCATTTATACTTGTTTTGCCTATTTTTGTGCATGTTTTGCTTAATGTATATGTAATTTTTGTCCAAAACTAATAAATATACATGTATACTCTTGAGTCTCTTGCCTTCATGCAAATTTTATTATAAACTCATTTGTGTTTAGGATATGTATGCATATTTCTAGTTTTGATAAAACATACATATACCTTGAAGTTTGATCTTTATGAAAATTGATTTTTTATATTTGCTTGTTTTGAGCCTCATTGACCATTTTTCATGAATATGCTAATCACATAATCTTTGTACACTCACATTATTTTTTATTTACTCATGATTTTGTTTCATGAGCACATTTTTTGAGCTTTATAGATTTCAAGTGTCAATTTTTCTGTATTTGGTATATTTCATGAGATATACATGATTTGGTTTCATATTTAAAGGATCTTTAACTAGTGTTTTAAAAATTACTTTAACTAGTTATTTATTCTTCATTTGGTAGTGTTTTCAATTTACAACTAATTTCAAATCTTATTTTTGAAAATTTCTACCCTTCAAAGGCGGATGGATGGGTGTGCATGCCTTGTGAGCCTTATTAAAAATCTTTCTAACATGTGCATGAATAGGGTGGATAGTTATGAGTTATACATATGATTTTCATGATAAATCCTATTTTTGTATACTCATATGTGTTTGCTTATATAGGTATGCTTCAAATTTCAATAATATCAATTTCAATTGGTATTTTCTTTTTTATACATATATATGTTTTGATTGTGCTTGATTTACAATATTCATTATACATTTAAAGCACAAATTATGTTTATGCTAAGGTTGACTTAAATCTTAATATAAATTGGTATCGTTATAAGCTTATGCATTGTTTTCAATTGATATTTAAATTGACATTTTATTTGGTATCAAAATTTACCATATATTTCAATTGATATCAAAAATGTTTTACTTTCATTAGGTATCAAATTTTTTTTTTGTTGACTTAAGAGATTTCAAAATTTATTTTAAAGTGATTGCAAAATGGTTTGATATGTATTGCCTATATGCAAGGGGAGCTTAACATCTCTTTCATATATAGATTCATGTTGAGTGCATCTTGTATTGAGGAGCTTGATATCTCTTCTTTATGTGGTACACTTGTGTAGGGGAAGCTTAACATCTCCACTTATGCATTGTATATTGTGTTTTATGTGAGTTAGGGTTTTGTCATCCCTTCTTCATGTAATGCATGAATGTAGGGGAAGCTAACTTCACATCTCTCCTCTTCATGAATGTATATAACATATATATCTTTATTATTTGATTTGTTTTCACCCCTTTGTTGATGATTGATAAAAAGGGGAGAATGATTTTGAGTTTATATGCATATTTACAAATTGATTTTATACATGCTCTATATATTATGTTTATACGAAAAAAAGGGAAAGGATTTTGAAAGTTTATACAAAAAAAAGGGGAGAAGGATTTTGAAAGATTTTGCAAGTTTGATGAGTTTTATGCATGTTTATCTCCTTATGTATGCATACATGTCTGTTTAATTTAAGAGCTTTCATTGCATATATATTTGTTTATTGCTATGCATGAGTTAAGGGGGAGCTTCTATGAAGCTTAACTTTTAATCCATGCATATATAGCTCCATGAGTTTTGTCATCATCAAAAAGGGGGAGATTGTTGGCCCAAAGGCCCATTGCTCTAGTTTTGATGATGATTAACTCATGTAGTTATAGTACTAATGATCTTGTATTTAATTAAGTCTCAGATAATTGATCAAGATCTTAGTAGATGTTTAGCTTTAACAAAAGATTTAAAGTCAAGTTTTGGAGCTAGCACGTGTTGATTCAAGAGCTCGCGCATCAATATCGCATCATGAACTCAAAGAGAAATCTAGCTCGTTAGATCAAGGTTTGGACCAAGTCAAGAAGGAGAAGAAGATTTTCAAGAGAAGATTTTCAGAAGACTTGTGTCGGGTTTTGTAAGTGTCAAGATTTTATTTTTAGATAAAATGTAAAGGATTGATTAGTTAGTGGATTGCTCAAGTTCATTTACACTCACACACAAGATTTATTGTGTTTTCATAAAAGAGTCTTTGTTTTAGAAAATACCATTTTGGTATTTGAGATTCAAATGTACTTGTATTTTTATCAAAACTTATTTTAGAGCCTAATATTTAAAACATAGATATTTTATCATATATGTGTAGTGGATCATAGCCATACACACTAAGCTTCAAAAGTATTTAAAATATCTTGTTTTTGTATTTGGAGAAGTTTTAGAAAAATCGTTTTTGAAAAATACAGGTTTTTGTTTAACGCAAAATTTCTATATTACAAAAATACTTCAAAATGTTTGTAATATATTTTGATTTTTTATCAAACATGTTTGTATATCAAAGTATATCAATGAACTTAATTTTGTAGAATTTATGAGAATTTATGGGATTTTATTTAAGGTAAAAAGATTGAGTTTTATCCCTTAAAATGTTGGACTGGCCTTCTGTCGGTCGACCGGACGGTCGACCGATCCAGAAGTCGGTCGACCGGGCGGTCGACCGATGTGCACAAACGTGCACAGCCTATTTAGGCTGGAGGGCCGGTCGACCGACCCGGTAGACTGCCAGAGAGCTCTGCTCTCTGGATCTGGCCCTGGTCGACCGGGCGGTCGACTGGCAGAGAGCTCTGCTCTTTGTATCCAGGCAACGGTCGATCGGCCGGTCGACCGATGGCACAACGGTCAGAAATCTGACCGTTAGCCGATCGACCGGGCGGTCGACCGATAGCAGGAATTCCTGCTGAGTTGTCCCCAACGGCTAGTTTTTGGAGCCTATTTATATGGGGCTGTTTTGGGCTGTTTTCTACAAGATTTTATGTGGGTTTTCAAGATAGTTTTATCTACACTTCTAAGTGTTTAACTCCACTTGTTTTAGAGCAAAATACTTCCATATTAAAAGGAAAGTTTTTCAAGAGTGTTTTGAAAAAGAGATTTCTTGAGTATTTTACCACCAAATCAATCCTAGTTTTCTCACATACTTGAGCTATCCATTGCTATATCAATCCTATAGGGATCTTTGTTGTGAGAGTGCTTTAGGTGATCAAAGTGTTCTACTTTGTATTTGAGGAGGCAAACTTGCGGGTTCGTGTTGTTTCGAGTTCTTGTGGGAGCTCGGTGTAGAGGTGCGGCCTCGGCAAGCTAGTGTGCTTTCGTGTGTAGTTCTTGCAGTAACAAGAGAGGGACTAGTGAGTCCAAGGATTTCTAGTGTGAACTCGTTGTAGGTGTTGCGGCACTAAGTGATCCGGTGGATCGATTCTAGTGAAAATCCTTCATAGTGTTGAAGACGGGGACGTAGAGCAAGGGTGCTCGAACCTCGAAATAAATCTTCCGTGTTTACGATTGCTCTCTCTATCTCTCACTTGTGTTTATATCTTGCATGCTTACATTGCCTTTATCTTTATATGCTTGATATATCTTTTGCTTAAATTGATATATGCTTGGGATTATTTGTTCACACTTGTATTCAACCAAGGGAGTCATAGCGGCACCTCAACTCTTATCCTGAGGAATCTTGTGGAGATAGTCCAGAGCCCTTCACCGGGACTTCAGCTACACTCTTGTACTATACATGGTGTGTTTAGCATAATAGTTTTTAGTTTGTATAAATAATTTCAATTCCGCATTAATTCATCATAAGATTAGCTAGTCACCTATTCACCCCCCCTCTAGGTGATTTCAGTTATATATGCATGATTAAAGATAAGCTTCATAAAAGCTCCCCCTTAGCTCATGCATAGCTAATAAACATAAAGATATTCAATGAAGTACATAAACTAAACAAAATATATATGTATAAATACCAATATTAGGCATGCTATTGTTGACACTTAAAAAGACAAGATTCTTACTGGCCCGAACAATGTCTAAACTTGTTGACATTTACAAAAGACAAGTGACAGACAAGCTGACGACCAGTTTTCACCCATCTCCGAGGGACAAGGAAGCAACTTGGACTCCACTGATCCAGCACGCAGACAGTGAGCCCGGATTGTCTCTAAACAGACCTCAGCAGGTCTAAGATGCTAGCACTTAGCATCACATGAGCCCAAAGGGATAGCCTCGCCTGAGAGGCTAAGATCATCCAACTTCGCCTTGAAGCCATTCAAAGCTCCGCCAGGAAGCTAACTCATAGCTTCGCCTGAACTGCTGAAGCGCAACTCCGCAGAGAGAGTCAAGTCCGCCTGAAGCCATACGCAATTGCGCAGAAAGGGTATGCGGTAGCTTCGCCACATACGACATCTAGCTCCGCCGAAGAGCTTTCTTCTGACTTCGCCAGATACTGCCTCCAGCTCCGCTGTGAGTTCAAAGCGGGCAGCGCCGCTGCTGGTCTGATATGGTCAACCTTTGACCAATTAAATCTCCAGATGAGATCAAATCTAATCAGGATTGAGATTAAATCCAATCAAGATCAATTCTGAGATCAAATTTGGCAGTTGATTGCCACAATCTCTTGACTCTTCTAAAACGAGTAAGAAGATCAGGGGAAATCCTCCAACGATATGGAAAGGATCAAAACAGATCAAGAGGATCAACCGACCTGCCATTTCTAGCTTCGCAGAAGTTGATCCTAGCCTCGCAGCAAGGCTACTTTCCAGATTTAAACAGATTTGATTCAATCTGTTTCTATATTTTTAAGGGACAATTATACCCTGCTCTCCCTATAAATAGCCCACCAGGGGCACAAGGAGAAAGGACCTCCAGAAGTAGAGACCACGCACATGCGCGAGGACGACTTCTGAAAAGGAGAGAGGACTCCACAAGCAGAGACTTCTTCACGACGCACCATGCACACAAGAATTCAGAGACTTTTAGAGAATTGCTTCTCTATTCAGGGTGATGATACCCTAATACCTTCTTCTCAAGGAATCTCCGGAACCAGGCGAGAAGGAATTCCTAATTGAAGGCGGTTTTGAGAAGTAGTAAGAGGGTTCTACCAACCTTCTGTTCTCTGATTCCCCAAACCAGGCGAGAAGGGAATCTCATCGCTCGCATCGTCAAAGGGACAAAGTGGTCGCGCGCTGACCAGACTCCTATCGGCACACTTCTCCAGAATCTCTGAGGAGATCTACTTGTAATCTTTTATAATACTTGTAATTTAGCTCCTCAACTCTTTTTATTGTAAGTTTTCCCCTTTGCAAAATCAATGGAAAACAAGATGGCGACTCCGCTGGGGATTAAATTCTCCACTGCCGAGAATCAAGTGTCGCAATGCGACGAACAGACCTTCGGGTCTAACTCTGAATTTAGAAAAGCCGGTGCAGCCAGAGCCTCTCTGGCTAAATCTTCAAGGAAAGTCTCTGCGGAGACAGAAAAGGTTCTCTGCGAACCTACTGCGGTTCTCTGGCGCAACAAGGAAGCACGCCTGCAGTCCAAGTCCTTCACTTTCGAGAACCTAGTCGTTCAATTCGACCAAGGAAGATTTGAAGAAGTCCTCTCCGGGGGTGGTCTAATGCTTCGAGCACGGAAGCATAGGAAGGTCTCCACGGCTTTAGAACAGAAACTAGAAGCAGAATTCTGCCAACACCCTTCAGCCTCGCGTGTGGCTAATCAGGTTCCTTGCGAACCTAAGTATCCTCTGCCAAAGCTGATGTGGAGGCCTAAACAGAAGTCTCTGGGCAAAGCCTCAGGCGTAGCTACGCCAAAACCGCGCCTCTCTCGCGAAGAAAAAGGCAAGATGCCTGGCTGCTCCAACAATGCTGCCAGCCGCGAAGTCACGATGGCAATCATACCGTCACCCAATTCAAGAGCAGCAACGCCTTGCGTCGGCCTCTTTCTCATGAGCGAAGCTACTGTACCACAGCGTACGCGCAGGGTTCATGGCCGCGAAGCTAGAACCAAAGTACTATCTAAGGCTAATCGCCTTCGCAGTAGCATAGCAGGTAAAGCACCACAGCGTGCTCCGCTCTCCAGTTCGTCAAGCACTAAGCTCGCGCCTGGTGGCGAAGCTAGAACTGAAGCACATTCGGTGCTAATCCCTTCTGCGGGGATAAAAGGAGCAGGATATTGTCCTATGTACAATCCAAAAGAGCCTCTGCGCTGAATTGTTTAGGCCCAAGCGGGTCTGATTTGCGGGAATTGTTGACAAATAAACAAGCCTCTTCCTCCTGTTATCAACAAGTGGGATGTCAGTTGGTGACAGTCCACTCGATCCATTGCCAGCTAGCACCAATCTTCGCCACTTCCCCAGGCCGGCGATCAGTTTTTGATCGGCTGTCGGTACAAGCCCCGATGAAGCATCGCAAAAGGAGCGTCTCGTGTGATCCACCCTCTGCATCCGTCAACATGACCGGAAGAGGACGAGAGTTACGCAGGGGAAGACAAGCATCTGACAACACCCCCTACAGCTCCCCAGATCCAGATTACAGCCCAGGCATAGGCGAAGTCTTGGCACATGAAGAAGGTGTTTTCTGAAACACCAGATCTAGGGTGGCGATACCCTACAGTTATGAACAGCCTTCCTCCTCAACGGCCCTAGCCTCGCCGGAGCCCAGGAGATCACTCCAACCATCGGATGAAGAAGATGAAGACAGTGGGTACGCCTCTTCGGCGACAGTTAGCTCAGTGCGAACAGACAGAGCATCAGTCAATATGGCCGATAATGCTAACGATGACCTCCGTCGGCGTTTGGAAGCTCAGGAGCAAACTTCTAAGACCCAGCAAGAAGCTCTGGACAACATTCAACGAATGCTTGCTCAACTCCTCAGTAATCGGAATGACAATGATGCCGGGAGCAATCATGATGAGGAGGAACATTTTAACAATGATCAGCCAAAGACGGAGAAATCCAAGGAGGGTTCTTCTTTAGACGCTGAAGTCCTTAAGGGCCTCCAAGCTCAAATTGCATCCCTAACTCAGAGGGATGAATTAAAGAAAGTAGGGGCAGTCCGTCCTTACCCATTGGAGTGGGATTCAGTGCCATACCCACCGAAGTTCAAACCACCAACGTTGCATACGTATGATGGTAAAAGTTCACCAAATCAGCACATCTACCGGTCGCAGACTGGTAATGTTATAGGCAACGACGCCATCATGGCTAGGCTGTTCATTGGCACCTTAAAGGGGGTGGCATTTGACTGGTTCCGAAGTCTCCCTCCGAGCTCTGTCAATTCCTTGATCGACCTGGAAACTCGATTCCTCTCTCGTTTCTATGAGGACGATACCGAGGTAACCATGGACAAGCTCCTCTCCACCGTGAGAAGAAGGGCGAATCTGTCCGTGACTACATTGAGCGATTCAGAAACTTGTCTTTGATGTGCCCAGCAGGGATGCCATTACCCATGCTCTTATAGACGTGCAGGCACAACTTCTTGGACCAAGTAGAGATTCGCATGGGGGCTGTCAAAGCCCATACCTGGAAAGAACTGGTCGAACAAGCTGAGATAGCCGAAAAGTCGGCTAAAAAGTTTGAACCCTCTACCCCTAAAGGCAAATGGGGTATGAACAACAAAGGACGTAGTGACGTACCGCAGTCTTCTCAAGCCAAAGGGAAAGAGACTATGTCTGTAAAATTGTTCGGGGACGTGCAGTCGAAGGCCAAGAAGAGCGGCTTCAATAATCAGGAGTCTAAGTTCCCTCCAAAATAGTACTCCTTCAGAGACGATCAGGTGGTCACGATATTCCATTTGCTCCACAAAGGGAATAAAATGAAGCTGCCAGATGCTCGGCGTCCCAATGAGATAGGACGCACAAATGACCCCAAATACTATCTCTATCACAGGATGATTCACCATCCTACCGACAAGTGCTATGTCCTCAAAGATAGAATTCAAGCCTTGGTCGACGCCGGAATCCTGACACTAAAGTCAGAGCAGAAGAAAGTCACTGCCAATATGGTGACCCTCGAGTTCGGCAAAACCCCAAAGGTCACAGTTCCTGACGGGACTTATCCAGTCCCTGCACCACGGTTGGAAGTCAAGCATCCTCCAGCTAAAACTCAAGATAATGAGGGTCTTGTTCCCTTAACATTGGAGACAGGGAAAGTCATATGGATACACCCAGACCTTGTCCAAGACGTGCAGTGGGATTCAAAGAGGCCCAAGTCAAAGGGCAAATCTTGCAATGTCATCTCCATCCTGCCAGATGACGGCAATCTTACATTAGCTTCCCTTAGTGATTCAGAAGGAGAAAAGCATGCTTGCACAACGCAGGCCGACGTACCTCAGCCGACGGGTACCCGTCTGGAAAATCATACTTAAGGCAGTATGAGAAGTCTACTGACGAGATACAGCAGCAAATAACGTCAGTACAAATACCAGCATCAGCTCCAGTTCCAACCAAGGGAAAGGAGAAGCCTAAGGAAGTTCGGTTCGACCATGCCCTGAAGAAACCTTCAGGCCCAGGGCTTGACATGCCCTTTCATTTTGACATATTGGCTCAGCTGGGTAATATCCTAGCTCGTATTACAATACACAAGCTCCTTCGTTTCTCAAAAGAGACAAGAGAAGCACTTAGAGATGCGCTGGCTAATTCAGAATCATTCCTGACATGCATGCCAGAGGTCCCTAATGATGACGCTCAGTCTTCTTGCCCAGAATGTCATCATGTACAATCAAAGGTGCCCGCTATTACCTTCACAGCGGAAGATATGCTTCTCAAAGATAACAAGCACGATCGACCTCTGTACTACACCGGATATATTGGTTCAACGTGCATTGAAAGAGTACAAGTCGACCCGGGGTCCGTACTCAGCATCATCCCCAAAAGGTTACTTTACTTCCTCGGTATACCGCTGTCCAGGTTATCCGCAACCACCACTACAATATACGGTTTCAATGCTGGAAGTAGTCATCCACTTGGAAAGATTCGACTCTGTTGTCGAATCGGGAGCCTGAAGTCAGAAGTAACATGCTATTTCATTGACGCTAACACATCATATAACCTGCTGCTAGGACGACCATGGATCCACGCCAACTGGATCGTTCCCTCTACTCTTCACCAGTGCTTCAAATATGTTGAAGATGATACGATAGTACGAACTGTCTTTGCTGAAAAGCAACCATTCAAAGGGGTGGAAAATTACTTCACTGATGCTCTCCTGTATCAAGAGGCCGGTGAAACACCCAAAGAACCATTGCCAGATGATGATGAAAGTGGCAATGAGGCGGATTCAGAATCCGAAGCAGGCATGCCAGCCATTTTGATTGATGAACCAATTATAGCATGTCTTAATAATCCCAAATGTAATACTCCTTCTGAAGATGAAGGTGAATGGGTAATTAATGATAATATTTCTTTCGATTATCCTGCGAGTGTTGGGCTGTTTGAATCCATTACGGATAGCTCTTTGCACATGCCTTTGCATAACCCAAGCCCGTCCAGTATACCCATGGAAGCTATAGAAGGGGCCACGCCAGTGATCCCTCCGTCCAAAGAAGGTCAGTTACCGATAATTTTCGGTAGAACCCAACAACGGGGACCCATAACCGCAGATTCAAGTTCAGACTTAGACACTCCATAATTCTTCCATTACGCGCGACCAGCGCGCCATATTATGAAGAAAATGGGATATGACCTAAAGCATGGAGAAGGCCTGAATTTTGGAAAAGGAAGGCGTAGCTTGCTGCGTAACTTTGTGCCAAAAGGCAAGCCTGCAAATTACTATGATAGTACACGCAGGGGGTTGGGATACGTTACACCCACATCGTCAGCAACGGTTCAATTCACAGACGATGAACCAATTCCATCACATTCAGTCTCATCCTCCGAATGAGACTCAGACGTTAGTATGGGAATGATGTTCGAGAATCTCACCGTTAATATGACTTCAAGCAGTCAATTGGAGCCTGCAGAAGCTACTGATGAGGAGCCATGGGCCCAGTAATTAGACCTCCAATGAGAAAAAAGATTCGAACTGCGCGAACCACCTACTGAAGACAAGGTGATGCAGGTCAACTTGGGTAGTCAAGACCACCCTAAGCCCATCTTTATAAGTGAAAGCTTATCACTCACAGAAAAGGAAGAATTGATAATACTCGTAAAAGAGTATATAGACGTCTTCGCATGGAGCTACGAAGACATGCCCGGACTTGATCCACAAGTCGCCATGCACCATCTGAACATCAAGCCCGACGCCAAGCCAGTCAAGCAGCAACAACGTCAGTTTCACCCAAACATTATGGAAGCTATTGAGGTCGAAGTCCATAAGCTCATTGCATGTGGCTTCATTCGGGAGGAACAACATCCAGATTGGGGTTCTAATATCGTTTCCGTCCTCAAGAAGAACGGGAAGATACGGATCTGCATCGACTACCGTGATCTCAATACGGCTTGTCCTAAGGACGAATTCCCACTGCCCATCACCGATGTCATGATTGACAACACATGTGGATTCGAAAGAATGTCTTTCATGGACGGCTTTTAAAGGTACAACCAGATTAAGATGTATCCCAATGACGAGAAGCATACTTCGTTCCGAACACCATTGGGGGTATACTGCTACACTGTAATGCCCTTCGGACTGAAGAACGCCGGAGCAACCTATCAGCGGGGAATGAGCACAATCTTCCGCGATCATCTCCGAAGAACGGTAGAATGCTATGTCGACGACATTACTGTCAAAAGCCGTAATAAGAATGACCATCTTCGTGACTTAAGAACAATGTTCGACATAATGCGGGCTCATCAACTGAAAATGAACCCGACAAAATCCTTCTTGGGAGTGTCAAGTGGCAAGTTCCCTGGGTTTATTGTCACATCAAAAGGGATTCATCTAGACCCAGACAAAGTCAAAGCCATTCAGAGCATGCATCCACCGAGGAATCTCAAAGAGCTTAGAGGCTTGCAAGGCAGACTGGCTTATATCAGAAGATTCATCGCGAATCTCTCTGGCCGCTGTCAACCGTTCACCCGACTCATGAAAAAGGGTGCTTCCTTCGTATGGGATCAAGCTTGTCAGGAAGCTTATCAAGACATCAAGAGATATCTCACAAAACCTCCAGTCTTAGTGGCCCCCACATCGGGGAAACCATTCTTGCTTTATGTAAAAGCTATGGACCATTCTCTTGGTGCCCTCCTTGCTCAAAAGGACGACAATGGTCACGAGCAGGCCATTTATTATCTGAGCAGGACTCTGCTAGGGGCGGAATCTCGCTATAATCCTATCGAGAAGGAGTGCTTAGCTCTTGTCTTTGCCGTTCAGAAGACACGACATTATTTGGTTGGCCAAACCATACATGTCATCTCCAGAGTAAATCCTTTGCGTCTTCTCATGATGAAACCAGGATCATTGAACTCGAGATTAGCTAAATGGGCGCTTCTTTTGTCGCAATATGACATGATCTTTACCCCACAGAAGGCGGTTAAAGGCCAGGCCCTTGCAGAGTTCTTGGCTGCTCATCCAGTTCCAGAAAACTCAAAACTTCATGAAAATATTCCAGACGAAGTCTTCGAGTCCAATGTAACTTCAGAGGACGAAGTGTGGTAGATGTTCTTTGATGGGGCATCACGAGTAGGCCCTAAAGGCAAGATCATTGCCGGAGTGGGGGTTGTGTTCATCTCCCCACAGAATCATGTCTTTCCTAGAGCATTCTCTCTGACGGAATCATGCTCCAACAATGTAGCAGAATATAATGCCCTGCTCATTGGTCTTCAGCTTACCCATGGAATGGGGGTACGCTACCTTGAAGCCTAGGCGATTCAAAACTGATTATCAATTAGGTTAAAGGCGAATATAAAGTTCGCCACGAGGATTTGGTGCCTTATTACCACACAGCCATCGAATTGGCTAATCTATTTGAAGGCTTCTACATCGGGCACGTGTCTCGATCTCAAAATACCAAGGCGGACGCTCTTGCTGCATTAGCAACAACACTAGCCTTGCCAGCCGACACCGAGTATCACCTCACAGTGGCAACTCCACACCTTGTATGCTCTAAGCATATGTTAAGAACCCGAGAAGTCTATAATGTCTCCACAGATCTTGAGCCGAGAGATTGGCGATTTCCTCTGATCGACTATGCTTTACATGGTCTGCTACCAGACGATCCTAAAGAAGCGGTATCTATCAGACGAAGGTCTCTCCGTTTCTACTACGATCCAACTCTGAAGACACTTTACCGTCGTTCTTATGACGGTGTCCTCCTCCGTTGCCTTTCTAATTCAGAGGCACAGGAAGTGCTTAAAGAAGAACATGACGGCATTTGCGGAGCTCATCAGCCAGGTCCAAAGCTCAAAGACAGGTTGCATAGGCTTGGATACTATTAGCCAACCATGATAGCCGATGCCATCCAATACGCACGAAGGTGTAAAGCATGCCAGATTCATGCGGACTTCATACACCAGCCTTCGGAGTTGCTCCACCCAACTGTTGCTTCATGGCCGTTCGAAGCATGGGGAATCGATGTCGTAGGGCCAATCAGCCCTTCTTCGACAAGGGGTCACCGATTTATCTTGGCAATAACCGACTACTTTTTAAAGTGGGCGGAAGCTATACCACTGGTTGAAGTCAAAACCTCTAATGTGGTTAATTTCATCAAGCACCATGTCATCCATCGATTTGGTGTCCCTAGGCGGACATCCATGATAATGGTCCCCAATTCATAAGCCAGGTATTCTATCAATTCTATGATAAATACCGAATTCAGAATGTGGCTTCAACTGCCTATAATCCCGCCGCTAACGGCTTGGCGGAAGCATTCAACAAAACGATCATCAAGCTACTCAAGCAGTTCGTCTCCTCGAATAAGCGAGATTGGGACGAAAAGCTTGGTGAATGTCTTTGGGCCTACCGAACCACAGTTCGGATACCGACAGGCAATACGCCTTTTTTCCTAGTGTACGGGTGTGAAGCAGTCATCCCGTTGGAAATTCAGGTGCCATCATTGCGAGTCGCTCTAATGACTAAGATCACATCAGAGGACAATGATCGGTTGCGTCTTCAAGAGCTCGAAGCCCTAGATGAGAAGCGACTACAAGCTCAGTAACACATGGAGCTGTATCAAGCTCGAATCTCAAAAGCCTTCAATAAGAAGGTCAAACAAAGATTCTTCCAGAAAGGAGATTTGGTTTAGCCGTCAGACGACCGATGATTATGACGCACAAGACCAAAGGCAAATTTCAGCCTAAATGGGAAGGACCGTTTGTAATAGAAACAGTCTATTCAAACGAAGCATACCGCCTTATGACTTCAGACGGTAATTTACTCATGATGCCGGTCAATGGCAAGTTCTTAAAGAAGTATTATCCTTGATTAAGGATCCTTCTCATGATCAAGTTAACACTATATCTCTGATCAAGACCTTCATATCCAAGGTACATGCAAAGAGAGCCTTTCTGTTCCTCCAAGCGAGATCGCAACCATAAACCAGTAGGAACTTGGTCATACACCGGTTCTCCCAAAGGAGAATCAAGGTTACACATACGCTAACCAAATGATCCAACATCCTTAACGATTAAGGATAGAGGAAAATGTTGGCCTTTAAGCCCAACATAAGTCCTCGACAACTCATCATGCTGAGGGGAATAGCATGGCTAGCCCGACTCAAATGGTAGTTGGTAAAGGCATATCAAACCCGTTGACAGCTGAGGATTTGCTAAAAATCCTAAGGGACCTGTTCCTATTTGATTCCCTCTCCAAAATCACTTACCAATTCTCATTCATAGAATGGTAAGACCACATATACATTTCGCTGTTACGTTAACATTAAACCTATGACAGTGATTCTCTCGTTTCTCCCCATAAAAACGAGACTTCCAAAATCACTTACCAATTCTCATTCATAGAATGGTAAGACCACATATACATTTCGCTGTTATGTTAATATTAAACCTATGACAGTGATTCTCTCGTTTCTACCAGTGAAAACGAGACTTTTTCCCAAATTTCATTACAAACCTTGAGCTTGGTGGCGTCTCAATCGGTTATATCATTGCGACCTCTGAACCAGCAGACAGTCAAGTCTCAATTTTGAGCTTGTTGACATTTACAAAAGACAAGTCTCAACCTTGAGCCTGTTGACATTTACAAAAGACAGGTCTCGATACTTGTTGACATTTACAAAAGACAAGTATCACCAACCTTAAGCTTGGTGGCGTCTCAATCGGTTATGTCATTGCGACCTCTGAACCAGCAGACAGCCAAGTTTCAATTTCGAGCTTGTTGACATTTACAAAAGACAAGTCTCAACCTTGAGCCTGTTGACATTTACAAAAGACAGGTCTCGATACTTGTTGACATTTACAAAAGACAAGTATCACCAACCTTGAGCTTGGTGGCGTCTCAATCGGTTATGTCATTGCGACCTCTGAACCAGCAGACAGCCAAGTCTCAATTTCGAACTTGTTGACATTTACAAAAGACAAGTCTCAACCTTGAGCCTGTTGACATTTACAAAAGACAGGTCTCGATACTTGTTGACATCTACGAAAGACAAGTATCACCAACTTTGAGCTTGGTGGCTTCTCAATCGGTTATGTCATTGCGACCTCTGAACCAGCAGACAGCCAAGTCTCAATTTCGAGCTTGTTGACATTTACAAAAGACAAGTTTCAACCTTGAGCCTGTTGACATTTACAAAAGACAGGTCTCACCCATACTTGTTGACATTTACAAAAGACAAGTATTACCCTTTTAGCCCCATAAAGGCTAATCTTGAGCTTGGTGGTTTCTCAATCGGTTACGTCAGTGCGACCTCTGAACCGACAGATAGCCAAGTCTTATTATTCAATCCAGCAAGGACTATGTTCTCAAGTGGCTGCAATACAACTTGGAAGCGACAATTCAGAAAGTAAAACAAGTTGGAGATTCGACAGGGAGTCAAAACAAAATTACTTTTATTGATTCCAAAAAGGAAGGGATACATGGAGGCACATATATTACAAGCTACGAACGTACGTCATAAGATCTGATCTGTTCTTCAAGGAAGGCCAGCCTTGTCTTCTTATCATTAGCAGCCCTGACAAGCGCCTGTGACCTCAGCTCAACCCCGTTAAAATTCGCCGTCTGGGCCAAGCGAACCTCAACCTCAGCCAAGCTTGCCCTTTAAGCTAACCCTTGCCGCGAGAGCTTGTCACTCTGAGCCTTAAGCTACTCAAGCCGCGCAGTTTCTTCTAGATGCACTGGTTCAGCCTTGGATAAGAGAAGATTTCCCTTCCTGATCATCTCCTTGGCCTTCTCAATTTTTTCTTCAGCGTCAAGAAGAGCACTGTTAGAAGCATATATGGCATCCCCAAGCTCTACTTGCCTTGTCTCCAAGGATTTCAAGTTCGAAGAAATGGCCTTAGCAGCTTCCTGAGCAGCAAGATGGGCTTCATGCATTTGAGCGGCAAGGTGCGCAAGATGCTCATTAACCGAAGACTCCAGGTCCGAACAACCGAGACGGCGCCATTCTTCCACGTCCCTCTCAAATTGGTCTACCAGAAGTTCTAATCCAAAGTCCCGGATATCCCCTCCAAAGTCCCGGATATTCTCAATACTTCAGGAGAGAACCACCTTTAAAGTAGAAAATGGCATAGTAGAGCCTTTCAAGACCAGATCAATGGATCGCTTCAAGCCTTTATAAAAGTTGTTGACTATTTCAGCTACAAATTCATTTTCAGCCTCGGCCACTCCTGGCACACGGGCAGCCTCAGAAGATTCCACCGGTCTTGTTGACATTACCGTGGAAGGAACAGCGGGAACACTGGCTGCAGCAGCATGGCAGGTCATCGGTAATCTTGACGGAGTCCTCATTGAAACCAGTACACTAGCCACAACCGAGGTAGGACTATTGACCATTTCCTGGACAGCAGGCTCAACCACCAGTGTTAGGGAAGTAAGACTTGTAATCACCCTCAGCTCCGCACCTGGCAAAACTGATGGCACCTCAATCGTTGATATAGTTGGGAGTGAAGTTGCCTCCGTGACTACCGCCCCTTCAACCTCTGTTCCTCTGGCTGGCACAGGCCGATAATGGGGCAGGTCACCATACAAAGCATCCAACACAGCAGCATCCGCCGCGGTCGAAGTGCTCATGTCACGCTGGACCCCTCGGGAAGATCGGTTGGCTCCCTTGAAGTTGACGCACCCAGAGGCGGAACACCTACAACAAGATTGTGTTTAGGCAGGACACAGCAAATGGTAAAAGTCAAAAAGCCAAAGCAATACCAAAAGATGATGTCGCCTCAATCGTCTTGGCAGCCACATCAGTCTCTACAGGCTCCATCGAAAAATCTTTGGCGGAATCAACGCGGACAGCCGGCTCACCTTCGCTTGCCAAACCCTCCGTGGTCCACCCAAAGGAGCTAGAAGCCGTGGGGCTTCCTTTTGAAGTCCCGGCGCCCGAAGGACCTACGTCAGCCGCATTGCCTCCGGATTCTTCTGAGACTGCAAAATAGCCAGCCTCATCACCCTCTTTATAAGTGAACAGGGGATCATAATGTTCCCCTTGTTCTTCGACGGCCCCAGCTCTCGGGCTTGCCACTGCCTCAGTTCCTGCATCACAAAACGAATGATGAGCTGTCTAAAACACATATAAGGTATATTACAAGGACGGAGTTAATTCTACCCAAGTCCGGAGCAATTTCGCCAGTCGCCGGTTCAGCAACTGACGATTCAACTACAATAGGACAAGAGGAGGAAGCGCCGCAGATGGTTCGCCCTCTACAACAACCGGAGGAGCTTGGCGACGGGGCTTCTTCACCAACTGCTTCCTACGAGACCCACCTGTCCGTTTGCGCTTGAGAGGAACGTCGAGATCCTCCTCCTCCGCCTCTTCTACATGTCTTGGGGGAGCTGTCCCCATCACACCAGAACCAGCTGCAGGAGTCTCGGTACCTATTTCCGCTTCGAAGCGAGGACTTTCCGCATCCGAGGCTTCGCTGTCATCGACAGCAACGAATTCTTCTATGCCCGGGACGCGAACCCTCTTACCTTTCCTTCTCTCAGAGACCTTCTGCTTCAGCCGCTGAGAAATTAACTTCACACCAGAATTATTAACAGCGAATCCGAGGGGTGTGGAGTTGGAAGTCGCATACCACTGGCAGAAGCTCAGGGTCATTAGAAGGTTAGGAGTCCTCAACGGCATACGCAGCCGCGCCTCAGTACAGCCTGCAATGAAGAATCGCCAGGCACGGGCTCCATCAATAAGGCTCCCCATGAAAGCCAGATTGAGATTTAGGTTGCCCACATACAGTTGGTCATATCTAAACTGTCGAGCAAACCGACTTGGAACATAAGGCTCCAAGTAGCAGGTATCCCTGCTTCGGTATAATAAATGTGAGGGTCGAATGCTGACCAGCCACTCAAAAATACCCCGGCTCAGCGATGACTGCCCTTCCCCCGCGTCTTTGAACTCCTTATCATAGCCTGCATCTCGAATATGGGGGAAGCAGCGGAAAAGACTATAGACGTCATAGCGACGCACCAATTTACGGGCCTCAGCCACGTAAGTCTTTTGCCAGGAACATCCTTCGAATCGGCGGAGAAGCGCCATTCGAACACCTTCAGGGGGGTCCTCTCCAGCTTCAATCAAAGAGGGAAAGTGCAGGGCGAACCACGCCATTAAATAAGTGTACGGCAGACCTATCCTGGGATTGGGTCCGTCGCGGGGTGAAATGGTCCCCTTTCCACGCTTCGTCGTTGGTGGCCTGCAAAAAGCCTCTGTTAAGGCACGAAGGCCTCTCTGGATACAGCACACCATGGCCGGAAGAAGTCCCAGAGAACGACCATGGATTAGACGAACAGCAGGCAGCAGGACGTTCGGATGAATGACGTCACCCGACGAAGACGGCACCACGCACCTCTTCAGCCAGACTGTCAAGAAGCCAGCCAGCAGTGCCTGCTGGGACATCGGCCGACGAGCCTGGTGATGGAAATTTCGAAGAACATCGCCTTTTTCATAGGGACCGTCGTCTTCTTCCACAACTAGATCCCTTTGGGAATGCTTTTGCATCCGGCTAAAGATGTCTTCGACAGCGACTCCACAGTGAGCCGCTTCAGGAGTGTTTTCCATATCGGGGAACAAATACTCTCCCCAACTCTTCAAGCTGCATGAAGTTCCTTTACTGCTTCCATGCATACTTGAGCAAATGTACAAATGGCACATTAACTCCCGGTAGGTCTCAAACAAGGCGGGCTCCTGCTTCTCCAGAAGAGCCAATTCCGCCTCACACGGGAAGTATTCTTCATATGGGAGAGACCTCAAGGGTAGAACAGAGACTTCCCACATCTCATGCAGAGCCATACCCAGTTCTCCAACAGGGGTGAAGAAAGTCCCTGTAGCCGGGCAGTACAACTCGAAGATGGCGTAGAAGCACGCTACGCTCATCTGAATGCCGTAGCAGGTCGCTCTGACGGCCTCATGAAGGTTCAGCCTCTCCAGATCCTCCTCGAAATGAGCGAGAATGTATACAGTTAAATCCCTCCACCATGCCTTCGGAGGGTGAATCCAGCCGGGAGTCCTGAAATCAGTGACGGATAGTTCCCATGAACTTTAAAGAATTGGTTGCCAAAGGTCAGCGCTACCGCAGGATTTTCTCCCACTGGGATCTCTCGCGATACATTCCCAGGATGTAGACCCATTATGCAACGAGGAGGCCCCGCTCTTGCATAATCAGAAGACTGAAGCATCAATTTCCCTACATGGACGGAGTCGGTACTCCGGCTCACTTCCCACGACATCTTCCGAGCCTGCGTCACGCTTTGGAAGGAAGACAAAGAAAAATGCCGCTGGCGATCAGGGTCTGGCGCGGCATCCCCGAACATGAAGTCGGGCTTCCTATAGGCTCGATGGTCAAAATCTTCAAGGGGAGTCGAAGTTAGAATGCTCCTCGTGGTGCGTTGATCCCCACCATAAATAAGCGTGTCTCGAACGAGAGAGCTCCGCTCACTAAACAGAGAAGTCTGCCCTTGGAATTGCAGGCTGACATTGTCGTCCATTCCTCTGGTCATTCCAAATAGATTGTTCAAAGGACCAGGAGTGTAGTGCACTGCAGGAACAAAGAGAAGCTATGATTAGTTCATCAGCCAAGCAGAGGCCTAAATAAAAACACAATTTCCGTTTAAGGCATAGCCTCGCTCTCCGAGCGAAGCTAGCATGACGATAGCTTCGCCCCGAAGCTTAGCCTCGCAATTGCAGTTAATTCTGAACTTCGCAACAAAGGTCGGATATAGGAAAATATCCAAGTGATAGCATCGCTTTAGAAGCTTAAACAGAATGCAACACAGCCCTAAGGACTAACTTCGTCAGGAGGATATTTTGGTCCAAAAATCATTTTTTTTAAGGCATTAAGGTCCTTTTAAGTCATGTTTGAAAGGACAGCTCCGCATCCCGTTGTACACAGCCTAAGGGATAGCTTCGCCTGGAAGCTTGAAGGAGAACTCTTCAGTTCTTGGATTCCCATTCAAGAAAGCAAGCAAGGAAAATTCAGGGAACTGAATTCCCTAAGAATAACAGATCATAATTGATCATTTTTTTTGGGTTCATCCAAAGACAGCCAGACAACGGCTTTAAAAGAGAGACGGCAGTCTCTAACCGAAGGGGAAAGTTCCCTACCGGCGATTGGTCGTTCGACGACCGGAGGAGGAGAAGGACCCTCCGCTGCAGAAGTCGCCACTTCTTTTCCCGCTCGTCTCTTGGGCGCCATTGAAGAACTGTGGAAGTTCTTAAACTCTTGAATGAAGAGGAAAGAAGAAGAAGAAAAAGAGTCAAAGTTCTCTGAAATTTCTTTTAAAGAGAAGTGATCCGTCCTCTCTCAGTCCGATCGGACTTTTATAGGCCAATGAGTGCCTGAAACGACGCCTCATAAAAAGCACAGGCCGCCGTTTTGAATTAATTTGAAACGGCGCCTAAAGCGCCTTCCCGAGAAGCGCTGATTCAGCCCCGCTAAGGGCTAACTTCGCCATGAGTCAAATGCGGACTTCACACAATACATCAATGACTTCGCCAAAAGGATTGCCTTAGCTTCGCTGAAGGCATAGACCGAACTTCGCAGATATGTTAGCTTCGCTGGAAGCTCGTTCCTCTTTCAGATGGAATCCTATCTTTAACCTCGCTTGAAGTTTAGCTTCGCTAGCCGAATTCAAGATGAAGGCAAAAGCAAAAATCAAATGAGCAGAAAATGAACTTTCATTGATTTAAAAGGAAAGGTACATTGATACTACATCAAGGTTGTATTTCATACAACAGAATCATTTGCTCAAGAGGCATACAAGTGGTCTTATCTACTTTCAAGCCAAACCAACCGGACACGAAAGGCCTTCCTCCTGCACAAGGCTATAATCCTTCACATAATGGCAGATGGTGCCACCAGGACAGATGGTGCCACCAGGACAAGGCCACGATCCTTCGCATAATGACAGGTTTTGCCATCAGAAAGCTGGATCTTCCTTAAATTGGCAAAGGACTGATCGCCACCAGCAGGTTGGATCTTCTTTGATGAAAATTGGCAATGGGAAGATCCGCGACCTTACAGATGACGTCCGCTTTCCCGAAGTGGATCATCTCGGATAAGCGACTACCAGCCTCGCCTCGAAGTGGATCATCTCGGATAAGCGACTGCCAACCTCCGCTGGGAAGCACAGCGGCTGCCCCAGTTTGTTCCTCCTGCTTAAGAATAAAGTTTTAACTGGAAAAGCAAGAGGAAATTTCCTGGTTTCTTTCATCAAGTCACAAGATTGGCGAACGTAGCTCACTGCAATGTAAACCGGAACAAATTAGCAGTTAAACACAGGAGAAACTGCAAAAGCACAAAGACAAATTCCTTGGGGCGAAGCAATCTGATTCAGTCATACATTGATAGCCTCGCTTGCACAGAGATGATGGGCTAGCTCAACAAATGCCAAGTTCTAGCCTCGCCTAGATGGCTAAGCCAGACTGATCCTGAGGGACGCAGTCTTAGCCCCACCTATATGGCAAGACTGGCTCAACTTTGAAGACACTAAGTCCCGAGTTTTGCCTGTGTAGCAGACTTAACAAGCATGCAGTGATCTTTCTTTGATCAAGTCAAAATGATAGCTTCGCTGGGAAGCTATGCTGAAATCCTTCTCTGCAGATCAGTTAAATGGAGGACAAGGAAAATTAATCCCTGAAGCAGCTGATTAAAGCTAAAGCTAAACTAAGGGAGATGAACTCCCTAAAAGTTCATTGGTAAGGTCTCTGAATGATCGAGACTTACCGGTCCTTGGCCGGGTAATAATCAGAGTGGGCATCCCCACTAGTTCAGAGATCTGAGTATCTCTCTCAACCAAGAGAAGAGAAGAAGAGCAGATCACTTCTCTTCAGATGACCTCATGTGTCCTATTTATAGGCCTCATGGCCTGAGCACTGCCGCCTCAAGCGTGGAAGCCCGAGCGCATTTAAGGCATTTATTGCGCCTTGAGAAAAGGGACGGTTTCCCTTGGAACCGTGCAAAGGAAGAAACGATCTCCCTCATAAAGGCGTTTATTACGCCTTGAAGACGCCTTGAAGAGAGGGAGTATCCTCCCTCGAAAACGCGCGAGGGAAGAATATCTCCCTCGATTAATGCGAGAGAAGTCATTCTGACCTCGAAAAAGGAGTAATCCTTCTCGTGACTGACCCACAGCAGTTGGCCTCGGAAAAGGGAAGATGTTTCAAAGCGAACTTATTCCAGAAGCGGTGCTACCCAGATGCGAAGCTACTCAGAATCGCGAATCTACATGATTCTTCGGTGAACTTATCCCAAAGCAGGATTGAAAGCGAAGCTAAACTCAACCACCATGGCGACGTTCGTACTTCACATACCACCGATCAAAGCAGTTCAAAGTATTTCGAAGTCTGAGCCATTGCAGACTTTCGAAAACTTTGAAGGGGGTCTTGTTGACACTTAAAAAAGACAAGATTCTTACTGGCCCGAACAATGTCTAAACTTGTTGACATTTAGAAAAGACAAGTGACAGACAAGCTGACGACCAGTTTTCACCCATCTCCGAGGGACAAGGAAGCAACTTGGACTCCACTGATCCAGCAAGCAGACAGTGAGCCCAGATTGTCTCTAAACAGACCTCAGCAGGTCTAAGATGCTAGCACTTAGCATCACATGAGCCCAAAAGGATAGTCTCGCCTGAGAGGCTAAGATCATCCAACTTTGCCTTGAAGCCATTCAAAGCTCCGCCAGGAAGCTAACTCATAGCTTCGCCTGAACTGCTGAAGCGAAGAAAATATGTCAAAGTAATTTGGTCTTGATCTTTACCTGGATAAAATATGCACACTTCATACACTTACACACTTAGGGTTCAAAAACAAAGATTCTTATGCCTTATATAAAAAAAAAAAAAACAAGTCTAATTATCAAAATTTGATTGAGACCAAACCTGGACAAAAAATACGAGATTATAGAACTTAAGAAAGAAGATGTGCAAGTGCTCAATTCTTCCGCTATAGCAAGTGGCTATGAGGGTCGTGATCTACAAGGAGGGTTTGCGATGGAAGCGTTTACAGTTTTATTGAAATCGTTATAAAAATCAAACGAGAATTCTTCTCTATTTTTAAAGTTAAGAAAAAGAAAAAGAAAGTTAATGGTTAAAGTTAAGAAGAAAGCGAGAGATGAAGAAGGTGGAAAATCAGAAAACGATGAAAAGCGACTATGTATAATGAAGTGGAAAGAAGAATGAACATGATTTGGAAGAAGTGGTTGGTGATCTAAACTAAGAAAGAAAAGAAAGAAAGTAAAGAAAAGTGAAGCGATACTTACCTAGGTTGATTCATGACTTACTTGGAAACCTTCTTGCAAGTTCTACCTTTCTGCTTCGGAGGCGTTCAACGCATAGATCATAAACTCGAGCTCGGTCCCCGTGCGCATTATATCGTCAAGCATAAGAAGAACGAAGTGATGCGGAGCTTGGAAGAGGAGAACGTCTTCATGAACTATCGCTGGCTCTCACGTAGCTTAGTTAGACTTGCTTTGGAATTCACTTGTAACTCAACAACAACAACCAAGGTAAAGTAGAAGAGGAAGAGGAAAGCAAAACAAATGTAAAGTAAAGCAGAATAGAAAACAAACAAAGCATTTACCTTTATTACTTGCTGAGACAATGAAAGAAATGAGTAGGGTACATCGTCGGTGTCACTCTCAACATCAGCCCCTCTCTCTTACTTACATGAATCTTCTTCTACCCTAAGTTACATACAAATTACATAAAATAAAAGAAAAACCTAAACTACAAAGAATTAAACTAGGCTAAATCCTAATCTGCATTGGCCTCCATTTTTCAGCGCAGATAATGGCCTTTTATAGGCATAAACCCAACAACCAAGATCCCGGGGAGGTCGGGGAGCAAACGCTCCCCCTAACTCCCCAACAAAGCCGCGAAAACGCGGCACAAGCCACGTTTCTGTGGCCAGGGTGTGGCCAGATGGCCACACCCTGTTGGTGGGTCATCATGGGAGTTGTTTCTGCCTTTATCCTTTGTTGGTTTCTTCGTTTGAGCCCCAGATTCTGACGAAATGACCTTGGATTCTTGGTTTTAACCGATCGATTCTGAGAGGATTCTTCTCAACCAGTTTCAACCTCTTGATTTTGCCCTTATTTTGTGTGTGCAAATTTATTCTGATTTAATTCAGAATTCTGGTGGGCTTTTGGGCTCATTTCTCTTCATCTCCTTAAGGATTGGGCCTGCAAATAAATTAAACAAATAATTAGGACAATGTAGGCTTTTATTCTAAAATTAGTATGGAAATGTGACATTAAATATGCAACATTAGTAGCCAATCAAAGCGCAACTCCGCAGAGAGAGTCAAGTCCGCCTGAAGCCACACGCAATTGCTCAGAAAGGGTATGCGGTAGCTTCGCACATACGACATCTAGCTCCGCCGAAGAGCTTTCTTCTGACTTCGCCAGATACTGCCTCCAGCTCCGCTGTGAGTTCAAAGCGGGCAGCGCCGCTGCTGGTCTGATATGGTCAACCTTTGACCAATTAAATCTCCAGATGAGATCAAATCTAATCAGGATTGAGATCAAATCCAATCAAGATCAAATCTGAGATCAAATTTGGCAGTTGATTGCCACAATCTCTTTACTCTTCTAAAACGAGTAAGAAGATCAGGGGTGTAACACCCCGCTCCAGAATACGTACCTAGTTGCGTATTCGTATTTTCTGATCGTATTTTTCGATTTACTTCCTGTATTTATTTTGTATTATGAATTATTTATATGATCGTTTTGTCTTGGATCCGGATTCGTGGACTCAGAGTCTGCTCTTCTCTGAACCAGGGACCCGATCCTAGTGTCTTACTCAATTTGGTCTTTTCGGTATTCAGATTTGACCGATTTCAGTTTCAAACATCATTTTCCAATATTTTATATTTTCTATGATTTTCTAAAATTTTTCTGAATTAAATGGAAAATCTTCAAAACCGGTGTCGACCAGCACCGCTGACCGATTCCTGAATTTTTAATTTACAAATGGAGTCAAATTTTGAGAAACCGCTTTCCCATATTTGCTTAGAATAATATTTACTATCTTAATTCATTTTTTGGTATTTTCAGAAATTATCAGATTTCTGCCAGATTTGATGTCGACCGATATTGGTGGCCGATTCCAAGATTTTTTAATTTGAAAACTATAAATAATTTCTTGAAACGAATTTCATCGTGATTCTTAGAATAATATTCTTGATTTTTGAGAATTTTTTGCGGGTCGTTCCGAGATACTTGATTTTCGGACGATTTCGGTATTTTTCCGAAAGTTTTCCGCATCCGCAACTAAATCCCGGGAATCCGCTACTCTAATTATTTTCACTTTTTCTTCCAAGAGAATATCTTCCTTTATTAATTTTTTTTCCTTTTTCCTTTTTCTTTCCTTCCTTTTCCTTCCACCAAATTCTACAAAATTCTCCATTCTTCCACCAAAAATATCTTCTCCAAAAATATCTCCTTTCCTCCAAAAATATCTTCTCCAAAATATCCCAAACCACTCAAACTCCTCTCCCATCACCATGGCCGGCCAAAGAGCCACCTAACCCCTCCATTTTACAAAAAACCCCCTCCCTAAACATTTTTACATCACCTTCACAATTCCAATTCCTATATAAACTTTCCTTCTTCATTCCACTTCATTTTTCTCTTCACCAAAACTCTAACCACCACCAACTCCTCCTTCATCTCCACCACAACAACAACCACTACAATTTCTCCAACTCCTGACCTTCATCTTCTTCCTCCTCCATCTCCATGTAAACCACCACAAACTCCAACAACTCCACCAAAGCCTCCACCTTCTCCTTTACCTTCTCCAAAAATACCACCACCATCAAAACCCTCTACAAAACCACCACCCCATCACCACATCAAGAGCCGGCCACCTCCTTTGGATTGGGGCCGAGCTCTTCTTCGTCGGTAATATCTCCGATGATTATTCTGGTAATCGTTCGCGATTATTCCGGTAATCATTACGGTGACGATTACAACGACAAACAACTAACATCACCATCACCTCTACTATTTTCCACCACCATCTTCACTTCCACCATCACTTTCACCATCACAACACCACCTCCATCTCCACTACTTCAACCTCCAAACATCACCTCCTTCACCTTCTTTTTCATTACTCCATCAAAATCCAACTCCTCCACCAAATAACACCACCACCAAAGCAAGCACCTTTCCCTTTCTCTCTCCCTTCTCCTCTCTGTATATTGCTGACGCGGATCTCACCCCCGCGTCCAGGCAACGCCTTAACGCGGATCTTCGCATTCTTGGCATCTGTCTAAACGCGGCCTTCACGTTCTTGTACCGATGCAACGCGGAGTCCATGCCCGCGTCTGTGTCCCTTTCATGTTTGCACGACGCGAAGCTAATGCCCGTGTCTGTGTTCTTCTCATGCTAACGCGACGCGGAACCCATGACCGCGTCCGCGTTCTTCTCGTGTCCTGACTTGAACGCGGGTCTCGAACCCCGCGTTTGTGGCACCTTTGCGACGCGATTCCCGCGTCTGTGACTCCCGCGTCCGCGACTCCCGCGTCTCACTCTCAAAACCCGCGTCTCCCTGTGCACTCTCTCCTTCCATATACTTCTCTTTCTAGTTTTCCTTTCTCTTTCTCTCTCTAACTCTTTCTCTCTCCTCTTCACTTATTATATTTATGGCGCGTACGCGAGTTCCATGGATTTCAGAGTTTTCAGTTCTTCCGGAGATTTAGGCGAGTGTCCTCGCTCTCGCCACCATTTGGGTTTCCCCGCTTTGTCGGGTTGACATGTATTTTATTCCATGTTGACATGTATTTTGTATTGGGCTGAGTCCCTGTATTTGTGTATGGCCGAGTGCCAATGACTGGACATGTATTGCTTTGTGACGAATGCTTGTATTAGGGTAGTTTAATTCTTGTACATATACCATGCCTGTGTTGTATTTTACTGCTTTATACCATGCGTGGCCGACCCTTCGTGGTCGTTGGACTCTGGGTTTCTGCCCACTCCTGGGATGGCTAGTAGCCACCGAGAGTGCGCTTAAACCCCGAGCGTACTTGACCTCCGGACCCTTCAGCCTCCGATCTCTCACTATCTCGAAAGGGAAGTGATTGGGATCGTCAGGTCTCTCCGTCCTTCAGCCTCCGGTCTCTCACTATCTCGAAAGGGAAGTGATTGGGGCCGTCAGGTTCTTCAGCTCCGCCTAGTTATCATGATCAGCACTCATCACTTTACCACTAGATTCGTCTAGGCGAGAGGCTGCCAGATTTTCTACTCGCACCTTAAGCCGAGTTGTCCCGGTAACCTTGCCAGACGCTCCAGTGTTAAATACTGTTTGCTATCTGTGCCTCCAGCTTGCTCAGCTCCGCTTGGTTGTGCTCAGCTACTACTCTATCATCATGCCACGTATTTACCTGATATGTTAACACTTGCTATGCCATTACTTCATACCTGTCATTTACATGCTACTATTTAACACCTGTTTGTATCACCTGTCAACTGAGGTGTTATCACCTGACACCAAACATGCTACTACTTGGCAAGGCCCCTTGTTATGACATGACTTGCCATCCGGACTAATATCAATCTCTTGACTTGATTGGTCACCTGCCAAATATCATCCTCCTGTCATGCTATCACTTGACACCCGGCACGATATACTTGACCTGTGATTATCTCATTTACGGGAATACTACACTTGTTATCCTGCATTACATGCAGTGACTTGAATCTTGTACTTGTTATCCTGTATTATAAATACAGTTACCTGAATTTATAGTACTCATGTACTCCTGAATTCCTGATCATGTCTTGTACCTGCTATTCCCGTAAATTTGATAACTACTTAATAAACCATAAAACTGGACAACTTACATTGGGTCGGGGGAAACTTGCGGCTATCAATACATGTTCGTGTTTACAGTGGTATTAGGCATGTTGTGCAACTAAAACTTCCGGTCTGACCTGTGGGCCTCCAGGGGACCGAGGGGAGAGCTGGCTCCCTCCTTCCAGGTACCATCTTGATAAGGGCATCCATAAGACCCTCCTGAATCGCCTTGCGATAGGTTCCGTCACCAAGCAACGGAACATCCTGGGCCGTGGTCCCGGGTATGCACGGGACCCACTGTAAACATTATTCGTTGATACCCCCGTTGGTTTCTAATAACAATCTTGCTTTACTCAGATGTGGATATATGTGTGCTGGGACGCTAGTTCACATATCTAGACATCAGGGTAAGACGAGTAATAATAATAATAATAAAAGATGCCAGCCATGGATCCGTTGTATGCTTTGCCGAGTTTGCTTCCATCGGGTTTTACATTGGATTTCCGGTTTTATGATTATTATCATATTAGCTACTCATATCCTGTTTTATTACCCATGTTCTATTCCATCAGTCTACTGCTCCTATCTTATCATTCCATGAGTAGTTCCTGCTTGATATCACTTGTTATATATCTACCTGATTATACATGCTTATGCTCATGACACGGTTTTCAATGCATGATTATGATTCGGTTTTATCGATACACTCGTACTTATCTCAGCACGCCATCTGGCTTTTGTATCACCACTCGCCTGGAGAGTTCTATCTGACTCCTCTGGATTCTCAAGTCCAGGTCATGGAGCTTGGAGCGTGTGGATTCCCCCAGTTGTTGATCAGGGTGGCGCAGCGGTAGCGTGGATCTCCAGCAGACCATCTGAAGCTCTATCCTTCCAGGCCCCCTGTGTGCCTCTCGAGTTTTCCTTTTGTAAACTCGTGAGTGCCTTTTGTACTGTTCATACTTATACATCCTTTGTATTCTCGCATTTGCGCCATGTTGGTGATGTAATATTATTGTAATATTTGTCACCTCTGGCGATAACTTTGTAATTGTACTCATGTGTTGGAATGTATAATGCACTATTTGCTTCCGTACTCTGATTCTTACCTGTACTGATGCTTAGCGTATATACGTGAGGGTATTTCTGACCTGCGTATATACGTTGCAGTAACGTCCCCGTACCCGCAGGATCGGGGCGTTACAGGATGGTATCAGAGCCTAGGTTCTACATCCTCAGTACGTCCAGACGGCAAATTAATGGTAAAGAAATTTGCAACTGGAATGCATGAGTCCTGGTTATACAGTCCAACTACAAGTACAGAGTTATCTATTCATTCTTGATCATCCTTCCTTTGATTCCTAATCCCTTCCATCTTTCCCCTGTTTTGGTTTTTCGAAGCCTTTATACCAACTTAAGATATGAATAGACTAGAGAAGTAGCGGCTGGTTCTGAATGAAGCGATTATATGATCTCTTTGGCCAACTCTTTGAAGTTCGGGTATTCTCAGGATTGATCCTAATCGGGTTATCTTTCAGGAGTCATTAGTCGGAATTCTCTACGGATATTCTACATTCTCGGCTATATCTTTCAGAGTGATTGATGCCTGGTATTCAGAATTCTCAATTATCGGTCTTCTTTATTATGCTCATGACTATCAGGGTTTCCTATATCTTCAGTATTCTGGCTTATTCTCGGAAGGCTATCAAGTATCCAACTCTATTGCAAAGTAACGACATCAGATCAGTATTATTTGGTACCGTTCAAAAACTTATACAGCCAGAGGTGCAGAAGATATCTATATTCTGATTACTATTTCGTCAACTTGAGAGCCCTACCTACAGTACTTCATATCTTGAATGGTATAAATTCCACCCATGTCCCCTTTGTGTTCATTTTACCCCTTATCGAAATTACGAGGACGCAATTTTTTGTAAGGTGGATGGAATGTAACACCCCGCTCCCAGAATACGTACCTAGTTGCGTATTCGTATTTTCTGATCGTATTTTTTGATTTACTTCCTGTATTTATTTTGTATTATGAATTATTTATATGATCGTTTTGTCTTGGATCCGGATTCGTGGACTCAGAGTCTGCTCTTCTCTGAACCAGGGACCCGATCCTAGTGTCTTACTCAATTTGGTCTTTTCGGTATTCAGATTTGACCGATTTCAATTTCAAACATCATTTTCTAATATTTTAGATTTTTTATGATTTTCTGGAATTTTTCTGAATTAAATGGAAAATCTTCAAAACCGGTGTCGACCAGCACCGCTGACCGATTCCTGGATTTTTAATTTACAAATGGAGTCAAATTTTGAGAAACCACTTTTCCATATTTGCTTAGAATAATATTTACTATCTTAATTCATTTTTTTGGGTATTTTCAGAATTTATCAGATTTCTGCCAGATTTGGTGTCGACAGATATTGGTGGCCGATTCTAAGATTTTTAATTTAAAAACTATAAATAATTTCTTGAAACGAATTTCACCTTGATTCTTAGAATAATATTCTTGATTTTTGAGAATTTTTGCGGGTTGTTCCGAGATACTTGATTTTCGGACGATTTCGGTATTTTTCCGAAAGTTTTCCGCATCCGCAACTAAATCCCGGGAATCCGCTACTCTAATTATTTTCACTTTTTCTTCAAAGAGAATATCTTCCTTTTTTAATTTTTTTTTCTTTTTCCTTTTTCTTTCCTTCCTTTTCCTTCCACCAAATTCTACAAAATTCTCCATTCTTCCACCAAAAATATCTTCTCCAAAAATATCTCCTTTCCTCCAAAAATATCTTCTCCAAAATATCCCAAACCACTCAAACTCCTCTCCCATCACCATGGCCGGCCAAAGAGCCACCTAACCCCTCCATTTTACAAAAAACCCCCTCCCTAAACATTTTTACATCACCTTCACAATTCCAATTCCTATATAAACTTTCCTTCTTCATTCCACTTCATTTTTCTCTTCACCAAAACTCTAACCACCACCAACTCCTCCTTCATCTCCACCACAACAACAACCACTACAACTTCTCCAACTCCTTACCTTCATCTTCTTCCTCCTCCATCTCCATGTAAACCACCACAAACTCCAACAACTCCACCAAAGCCTCCACCTTCTCCTTTACCTTCTCCAAAAATACCACCACCATCAAAACCCTCCACAAAACCACCACCCCATCACCACATCAAGAGCCGGCCACCTCCTTTGGATTGGGGCCGAGCTCTTCTTCGTCGGTAATATCTCCGATGATTATTCCGGTAATCGTTCGCGATTATTCCGGTAATCATTACGGTGACGATTACAACGACAAACAACTAACATCACCATCACCTCTACTATTTTCCACCACCATCTTCACTTCCACCATCACTTTCACCATCACAACACCACCTCCATCTCCACTACTTCAACCTCCAAACATCACCTCCTTCACCTTCTTTTTCATTACTCCATCAAAATCCAACTCCTCCACCAAATAACACCACCACCAAAGCAAGCACCTTTCCCTTTCTCTCTCCCTTCTCCTCTCTCTATATTGCTGACGCGGATCTCACCCCCGCGTCCAGGCAACGCCTTAACGCGGATCTTCGCATTCTTGGCATCTGTTTAAGCGCGGCCTTCGCGTTCTTGTACCGACGCAACGCGTAGTCCATGCCCTCGTCTGTGTCCCTTTCATGTTTGCACGACGCAGACCTAATGCCCGCGTCTGTGTTCTTCTCATGCTAACGCGACGTGGAACCCATGACCGCGTCCGCGTTCTTCTCGTGTCCTGACTTGAACGCGGGTCTCGAACCCCGCGTTTGTGGCACCTTTGTGACGCGATTCCCGCGTCTGTGACTCCCGCGTCTGCGACTCCCGCGTCTCACTCTCAAAACCCGCGTCTCCCTGTGCACTCTCTCCTTCCATATACTTCTCTCTCTAGTTTTCCTCTCTCTTTATCTCTCTAACTCTTTCTCTCTCCTCTTCACTTATTATATTTATGGCGCGTACGCGAGTTCCATGGATTTCAGAGTTTTCGGTTCTTCCGGAGATTTAGGCGAGTGTCCTCGCTCTCGCCACCATTTGGGTTTCCCCGCTTTGTCGGGTCGACATGTATTTTATTCCATGTTGACATGTATTTTGTATTGGGCTGAGTCCCTGTATTTGTGTATGGCCGAGTGCCAATGACTGGACATGTATTGCTTTGTGACGAATGCTTGTATTAGGGTAGTTTAATTCTTGTACATATACCATGCCTGTGTTGTATTTTACTGCTTTATACCATGCGTGGCCGACCCTTCGTGGTCGTTGGACTCTGGGTTTCTGCCCACTCCTGGGATGGCTAGTAGCCACCGAGAGTGCGCTTAAACCCCGAGCGTACTTAACCTCCGGACCCTTCAGCCTCCGGTCTCTCACTATCTCGAAAGGGAAGTGATTGGGATCGTCAGGTCTCTCCGTCCTTTAGCCTCCGATCTCTCACTATCTCAAAAGGGAAGTGATTGGGACCGTCAGGTTCTTCAGCTCCGCCTGGTTATCATGATCAGCACTCAGCACTTTACCACTAGATTCGTCTAGGCGAGAGGCTGCCAGATTTTCTACTCGCACCTTAAGCCGAGTTGTCCCGGTAACCTTGCCAGACGCTCCAGTGTTAAATACTGTTTGCTATCTGTGCCTCCAGCTTGCTCAGCTCCGCTTGGTTGTGCTCAGCTACTACTCTATCATCATGCCACGTATTTACCTGATATGTTAACACTTGCTATGCCATTACTTCATACCTGTCATTTACATGCTACTATTTAACACCTGTTTGTATCACCTGTCAACTGAGGTGTTATCACCTGACACCAAACATGCTACTACTTGGCAAGGCCCCTTGTTATGACATGACTTGCCATCCGGACTAATATCAATCTCTTGACTTGATTGGTCACCTGCCAAATATCATCCTCCTGTCATGCTATCACTTGACACCCGACACGATATACTTGACCTGTGATTATCTCATTTACGGGAATACTACACTTGTTATCCTGCATTACATGCAGTGACTTGAATCTTGTACTTGTTATCCTGTATTATATATACAGTGACCTGAATTTATAGTACTCATGTACTCCTGAATTCCTGATCATGTCTTGTACCTGCTATTCCCGTAAATTTGATAACTACCTAATAAATCATAAAACTGGACAACTTACATTGGGTCGGGGGAAACTTGCGGCTATCAATACATGTTCGTGTTTACAGTGGTATTAGGCATGTTGTGCAACTAAAACTTCCGGTCTGACCTGTGGGCCTCCAGGGGACCGAGGGGAGAGCTGGCTCCCTCCTTCCTGGTACCATCTTGATAAGGGCATCCATAAGACCCTCCTGAATCACCTTGCGGTAGGTTCCGTCACCAAGCAACGGAACATCCTGGGCCGTGGTCCCGGGTATGCACGGGACCCACTGTAAACATTGTTCGTTGATACCCCCGTTGGTTTCCAATAACAATCTTGCTTTACTCAGATATGGATATATGTGTGCTGGGACGCTAGTTCACATATCTAGACATCAGGGTAAGACGAGTAATAATAATAATAATAAAAGATGCCAGCCATGGATCCGTTGTATGCTTTGCCGAGTTTGCTTCCATCGGGTTTTACATTGGATTTCCGGTTTTATGATTATTATCATATTAGCTACTCATATCCTGTTTTATTACCCATGTTTCATTCCATCAGTCTACTTCTCCTATCTTATCATTCCATGAGTAGTTCCTGCTTGATATCACTTGTTATATATCTACCTGATTATACATGTTTATGCTCACGACACGGTTTTCAATGCATGATTATGATTTGATTTTATCGATACACTTGTACTTATCTCAGCACGCCATCTGGCTTTTGTATCACCACTCGCCTGGGGAGTTCTATCTGACTCCCCTGGATTCTCATGTCCAGGTCATGGAGCTTGGAGCGTGTGGATTCCCCCAGTTGTTGATCAGAGTGGCGCAGCGGTAGCGTGGATCTCCAGCAGACCATCTGAAGTTCTATCCTTCCAGGCCCCCTGTGTGCCTCTCGAGTTTTCCTTTTGTAAACTCGTGAGTGCCTTTTGTACTGTTCATACTTATACATCCTTTGTATTCTCGCATTTGCGCCATGTTGGTGATGTAATATTATTGTAATATTTGTCACCTCTGGCGATAACTTTGTAATTGTACTCATGTGTTGGAATGTATAATGCACTATTTGCTTCCGTACTCTGATTCTTGCCTGTACTGATGCTTAGCGTATATACGTGAGGGTATTTCTGACCTGCGTATATACGTTACAGTAACGTCCCCGTACCCGCAGGATCGGGGCATTACAGGATGGTATCAGAGCCTAGGTTCTACATCCTCAGTACGTCCAGACGGCAAATTAATGGTAAAGAAATTTGCAACTGGAATGCATGAGTCCTGGTTATACAGTCCAACTACAAGTACAGAGTTATCTATTCATTCTTGATCATCCTTCCTTTGATTCCTAATCCCTTCCATCTTTCCCCTGTTTTGGTTTTTCGAAGCCTTTATACCAACTTAAGATATGAATAGACTAGAGAAGTAGCGGCTGGTTCTGAATGAAGCGATTATATGATCTCTTTGGCCAACTCTTTGAAGTTCGGGTATTCTCAGGATTGATCCTAATCGGGTTATCTTTCAGGAGTCAATAGTCGGAATTCTCTACGGATATTCTACATTCTCGGCTATAACTTTCAGAGTGATTGATGCCTGGTATTCAGAATTCTCAATTATCGGTCTTCTTTATTATGCTCATGACTATCAGGGTTTCCTACATCTTCAGTATTCTGGCTTATTCTCGGAGGGCTATCAAGTATCCAACTCTATTGCAAAGTAACGACATCAGATCAGTATTATTTGGTACCGTTCAAAAACTTATACAGCCAGAGGTGCAGAAGATATCTATATTCTGATTACTATTTCGTCAACTTGAGAGCCCTACCTACAGTACTTCATATCTTGAATGGTATAAATTCCACCCATGTCCCCTTTGTGTTCATTTTACCCCTTATCGAAATTACGAGGACGCAATTTTTTGTAAGGTGGATGGAATGTAACACCCCGCTCCCAGAATACGTACCTAGTTGCGTATTCGTATTTTCTGATCGTATTTTTCTATTTACTTCCTGTATTTATTTTGTATTATGAATTATTTATATGATCGTTTTGTCTTGGATCCGGATTCGTGGACTCAAAGTCTGCTCTTCTCTGAACCAGGGACCCGATCCTAGTATCTTACTCAATTTGATCTTTCCGGTATTCAGATTTGACGGATTTTAGTTTCAAACATCATTTTTCAATATTTTAGATTTTCTATGATTTTCTGGAATTTTCCTGAATTAAATGGAAAATCTTCAAAACCGGTGTCGACCAGCACCGCTGACCGATTCCTGAATTTTTAATTTACAAATGGAGTCAAATTTTGAGAAACCGCTTTCCCATATTTGCTTAGAATAATATTTACTATCTTAATTCATTTTTTGGGTATTTTCAGAATTTATCAGATTTCTGCCAGATTTGGTGTCGACCGATATTGGTGGCCGATTCCAAGATTTTTAATTTAAAAACTATAAATAATTTCTTGAAACGAATTTCACCATGATTCTTAGAATAATATTCTTGATTTTTGAGAATTTTTGCGGGTCGTTTCGAGATACTTGATTTTCGGACGATTTCGATATTTTTCCGAAAGTTTTCCGCATCCGCAACTAAATCCCGGGAATCCGCTACTCTAATTATTTTTACTTTTTCTTCTCAGAGAATATCTTCCTTTTTTAATTTTTTCCTTTTTCCTTTTTCTTTCCTTCCTTTTCCTTCCACCAAATTCTACAAAATTCTCCATTCTTCCACCAAAAATATCTTCTCCAAAAATATCTCCTTTCCTCCAAAAATATCTTCTCCAAAATATCCCAAACCACTCAAACTCCTCTCCCATCACCATGGCCGGCCAAAGAGCCACCTAACCCCTCCATTTTACAAAAAACCCCCTCCCTAAACATTTTTACATCACCTTCACAATTCCAATTCCTATATAAACTTTCCTTCTTCATTCCACTTCATTTTTCTCTTCACCAAAACTCTAACCACCACCAACTCCTCCTTCATCTCCACCACAACAACAACCACTACAACTTCTCCAACTCCTTACCTTCATCTTCTTCCTCCTCCATCTCCATGTAAACCACCACAAACTCCAACAACTCCACCAAAGCCTCCACCTTCTCCTTTACCTTCTCCAAAAATACCACCACCATCAAAACCCTCCACAAAACCACCACCCCATCACCACATCAAGAGCCGGCCACCTCCTTTGGATTGGGGCCGAGCTCTTCTCCGTCGGTAATATCTCCGATGATTATTCCGGTAATCGTTCGCGATTATTCCGGTAATCATTACGGTGACGATTACAACGACAAACAACTAACATCACCATCACCTCTACTATTTTCCACCACCATCTTCACTTCCACCATCACTTTCACCATCACAACACCACCTCCATCTCCACTACTTCAACCTCCAAACATCACCTCCTTCACCTTCTTTTTCATTACTCCATCAAAATCCAACTCCTCCACCAAATAACACCACCACCAAAGCAAGCACCTTTCCCTTTCTCTCTCCCTTCTCCTCTCTGTATATTGCTGACGCGGATCTCACCCCCGCGTCCAGGGAACGCCTTAACGCGGATCTTCGCATTCTTGGCATCTGTTTAAACGCGGCCTTCGCGTTCTTGTACCGACGCAACGCGTAGTCCATGCCTCGTCTGTGTCCCTTTCATGTTTGCACGACGCAGACCTAATGCCCGCGTCTGTGTTCTTCTCATGCTAACGCGACGCGGAACCCATGACCGCGTCCGCGTTCTTCTCGTGTCCTGACTTGAACGCGGGTCTTGAACCCCGCGTTTGTGGCACCTTTGTGACGCGATTCCCGCGTCTGTGACTCCCGCGTCTGCGACTCCCGCGTCTCACTCTCAAAACCCGCGTCTCCCTGTGCACTCTCTCCTTCCATATACTTCTCTCTCTAGTTTTCCTCTCTCTTTCTCTCTCTAACTCTTTCTCTCTCCTCTTCACTCATTATATTTATGGCGCGTACGCGAGTTCTATGGATTTCAGAGTTTTCGGTTCTTCCGGAGATTTAGGCGAGTGTCCTCGCTCTCGCCACCATTTGGGTTTCCCCGCTTTGTCGGGTCGACATGTATTTTATTCCATGTTGACATGTATTTTGTATTGGGCTGAGTCCCTGTATTTGTGTATGGCCGAGTGCTAATGACTGGACATGTATTGCTTTGTGACGAATGCTTGTATTAGGGTAGTTTAATTCTTGTACATGTACCATGCCTGTGTTGTATTTTACTGCTTTATACCATGCGTGGCCGACCCTTCGTGGTCGTTGGACTCTGGGTTTCTGCCCACTCCTGGGATGGCTAGTAGCCACCGAGAGTGCGCTTAAACCCCGAGCGTACTTAACCTCCGGACCCTTCAGCCTCCGGTTTCTCACTATCTCGAAAGGGAAGTGATTGGGATCGTCAGGTCTCTCCGTCCTTTAGCCCCCGGTCTCTCACTATCTCGAAAGGGAAGTGATTGGGACCGTCAGGTTCTTCAGCTCCGCCTGGTTATCATGATCAGCACTCAGCACTTTACCACTAGATTCGTCTAGGCGAGAGGCTGCCAGATTTTCTACTCGCACCTTAAGCCGAGTTGTCCCGGTAACCTTGCCAGACGCTCCAGTGTTAAATACTGTTTGCTATCTGTGCCTCCAGCTTGCTCAGCTCCGCTTGGTTGTGCTCAGCTACTACTCTATCATCATGCCACGTATTTACCTGTTATGTTAACACTTGCTATGCCATTACTTCATACCTGTCATTTACATGCTACTATTTAACACCTGTTTGTATCACCTGTCAACTGAGGTGTTATCACCTGACACCAAACATGCTACTACTTGGCAAGGCCCCTTGTTATGACATGACTTGCCATCCGGACTAATATCAATCTCTTGACTTGATTGGTCACCTGCCAAATATCATCCTCCTGTCATGCTATCACTTGACACCCGACACGATATACTTGACCTGTGATTATCTCATTTACGGGAATACTACACTTGTTATCCTGCATTACATGCAGTGACTTGAATCTTGTACTTGTTATCCTGTATTATATATACAGTGACCTGAATTTATAGTACTCATGTACTCCTGAATTCCTGATCATGTCTTGTACCTGCTATTCCCGTAAATTTGATAACTACCTAATAAATAATAAAACTGGACAACTTACATTGGGTCGGGGGAAACTTGCGGCTATCAATACATGTTCGTGTTTACAGTGGTATTAGGCATGTTGTGCAACTAAAACTTCCGGTCTGACCTGTGGGCCTCCAGGGAACCGAGGGGAGAGCTGGCTCCCTCCTTCCTGGTACCATCTTGATAAGGGCATCCATAAGACCCTCCTGAATCACCTTGCGGTAGGTTCCGTCTCCAAGCAACGGAACATCCTGGGCCGTGGTCCCGGGTATGCACGGGACCCACTGTAAATATTATTCGTTGATACCCCCGTTGGTTTCCAATAACAATCTTGCTTTACTCAGATATGGATATATGTGTGCTGGGACGCTAGTTCACATATCTAGACATCAGGGTAAGACGAGTAATAATAATAATAATAAAAGATGCCAGCCATGGATCCGTTGTATGCTTTGCCGAGTTTGCTTCCATCGGGTTTTACATTGGATTTCCGGTTTTATGATTATTATCATATTAGCTACTCATATCCTGTTTATTACCCATGTTCCATTCCATCAGTCTACTTCTCCTATCTTATCATTCCATGAGTAGTTCCTGCTTGATATCACTTGTTATATATCTACCTGATTATACATGTTTATGCTCACGACACGGTTTTCAATGCATGATTATGATTTGGTTTTATCGATACACTTGTACTTATCTCAGCACGCCATCTGGCTTTTGTATCACCACTCGCCTGGGGAGTTCTATCTGACTCCCCTGGATTCTCATGTCCAGGTCATGGAGCTTGGAGCGTGTGGATTCCCCCAGTTGTTGATCAGAGTGGCGCAGCGGTAGCGTGGATCTCCAGCAGACCATCTGAAGTTCTATCCTTCCAGGCCCCCTGTGTGCCTCTCGAGTTTTCCTTTTGTAAACTCGTGAGTGCCTTTTGTACTGTTCATACTTATACATCCTTTGTATTCTCGCATTTGCGCCATGTTGGTGATGTAATATTATTGTAATATTTGTCACCTCTGGCGATAACTTTGTAATTGTACTCATGTGTTGGAATGTATAATGCACTATTTGCTTCCGTACTCTGATTCTTGCCTGTACTGATGCTTAGCGTATATACGTGAGGGTATTTCTGACCTGCGTATATACGTTACAGTAACGTCCCCGTACCCACAGGATCGGGGCGTTACAGGATGGTATCAGAGCCTAGGTTCTACATCCTCAGTACGTCCAGACGGCAAATTAATGGTAAAGAAATTTGCAACTGGAATGCATGAGTCCTGGTTATACAGTCCAACTACAAGTACAGAGTTATCTATTCATTCTTGATCATCCTTCCTTTGATTCCTAATCCCTTCCATCTTTCCCCTGTTTTGGTTTTTCGAAGCCTTTATACCAACTTAAGATATGAATAGACTAGAGAAGTAGCGGCTGGTTCTGAATGAAGCGATTATATGATCTCTTTGGCCAACTCTTTGAAGTTCGGGTATTCTCAGGATTGATCCTAATCGGGTTATCTTTCAGGAGTCAATAGTCGGAATTCTCTACGGATATTCTACATTCTCGGCTATAGCTTTCAGAGTGATTGATGCCTGGTATTCAGAATTCTCAATTATCGGTCTTCTTTATTGTGCTCAGACTATCAGGGTTTCCTACATCTTCAGTATTCTGGCTTATTCTCAGAGGCTATCAAGTATCCAACTCTATTGCAAAGTAACGACATCAGATCAGTATTATTTGGTACCGTTCAAAAACTTATACAGCCAGAGGTGCAGAAGATATCTATATTCTGATTACTATTTCGTCAACTTGAGAGCCCTACCTATAGTACTTCATATCTTGAATGGTATAAATTCCACCCATGTCCCCTTTGTGTTCATTTTACCCCTTATCGAAATTACGAGGACGCAATTTTTTGTAAGGTGGATGGAATGTAACACCCCGCTCCCAGAATACGTACCTAGTTGCGTATTCGTATTTTCTGATCGTATTTTTCTATTTTCTTCCTGTATTTATTTTGTATTATGAATTATTTATATGATCGTTTTGTCTTGGATCCGGATTCGTGGACTCAAAGTCTGCTCTTCTCTGAACCAGGGACCCGATCCTAGTGTCTTACTCAATTTGATCTTTCCGGTATTCAGATTTGACGGATTTTAGTTTCAAACATCATTTTTCAATATTTTAGATTTTCTATGATTTTCTGGAATTTTCCTGAATTAAATGGAAAATCTTCAAAACCGGTGTCGACCAGCACCGCTGACCGATTCCTAGATTTTTAATTTACAAATGAAGTCAAATTTTGAGAAACCGCTTTCCCATATTTGCTTAGAATAATATTTAGTATCTTAATTCATTTTTGGGTATTTTCAAAATTTATCAGATTTCTGCCAGATTTGGTGTCGACCGATATTGGTGGCCGATTCCAAGATTTTTAATTTAAAAACTATAAATAATTTCTTGAAACGAATTTCACCGTGATTCTTAGAATAATATTCTTGATTTTTGAGAATTTTTGCGGGTCGTTCTGAGATACTTGATTTTCGGACGATTTCGATATTTTTCCGAAAGTTTTCCGCATCCGCAACTAAATCCCGGGAATCCGCTACTCTAATTATTTTTACTTTTTCTTCTCAGAGAATATCTTCCTTTTTAATTTTTTTTCCTTTTTCCTTTTTCTTTCCTTCCTTTTCCTTCCACCAAATTCTACAAAATTCTCCATTCTTCCACCAAAAATATCTTCTCCAAAAATATCTCCTTTCCTCCAAAAATATCTTCTCCAAAATATCCCAAACCACTCAAACTCCTCTCCCATCACCATGGCCGGCCAAAGAGCCACCTAACCCCTCCATTTTACAAAAAACCCCCTCCCTAAACATTTTTACATCACCTTCACAATTCCAATTCCTATATAAACTTTCCTTCTTCATTCCACTTCATTTTTCTCTTCACCAAAACTCTAACCACCACCAACTCCTCCTTCATCTCCACCACAACAACAACCACTACAACTTCTCCAACTCCTTACCTTCATCTTCTTCCTCCTCCATCTCCATGTAAACCACCACAAACTCCAACAACTCCACCAAAGCCTCCACCTTCTCCTTTACCTTCTCCAAAAATACCACCACCATCAAAACCCTCCACAAAACCACCACCCCATCACCACATCAAGAGCCGGCCACCTCCTTTGGATTGGGGCCGAGCTCTTCTCCGTCGGTAATATCTCCGATGATTATTCCGGTAATCGTTCGCGATTATTCCGGTAATCATTACGGTGACGATTACAACGACAAACAACTAACATCACCATCACCTCTACTATTTTCCACCACCATCTTCACTTCCACCATCACTTTCACCATCACAACACCACCTCCATCTCCACTACTTCAACCTCCAACATCACCTCCTTCACCTTCTTTTTCATTACTCCATCAAAATCCAACTCCTCCACCAAATAACACCACCACCAAAGCAAGCACCTTTCCCTTTCTCTCTCCCTTCGCCTCTCTGTATATTGCTGACGCGGATCTCACCCCCGCGTCCAGGCAACGCCTTAACGCGGATCTTCGCATTCTTGGCATCTATTTAAACGCGGTCTTCGCGTTCTTGTACCGACGCAACGCGGAGTCCATGCCCGCGTCTGTGTCCCTTTCATGTTTGCACGACGCGGAGCTAATGCCCGCGTCTGTGTTCTTCTCATGCTAACGCGACGCGGAACCCATGACCGCGTCCGCGTTCTTCTCGTGTCCTGACTTGAACGCGGGTCTCGAACCCCGCGTTTGTGGCACCTTTGCGACGCGATTCCCGCGTCTGTGACTCCCGCGTCTGCGACTCCCGCGTCTCACTCTCAAAACCCGCGTCTCCCTGTGCACACTCTCCTTCCATATACTTCTCTCTCTAGTTTTCCTCTCTCTTTCTCTCTCTAACTCTTTCTCTCTCCTCTTCACTTATTATATTTATGGCGCGTATGCGAGTTCCATGGATTTCAGAGTTTTTGGTTCTTCCGGAGATTTAGGCGAGTGTCCTCGCTCTCGCCACCATTTGGGTTTCCCCACTTTGTCGGGTCGACATGTATTTTATTCCATGTTGACATGTATTTTGTATTAGGCTGAGTCTCTGTATTTGTGTATGGCCGAGTGCCAATGACTGGACATGTATTGCTTTGTGACGAATGCTTGTATTAGGATAGTTTAATTCTTGTACATATACCATGCCTGTGTTGTATTTTACTGCTTTATACCATGCGTGGCCGACCCTTCGTGGTCGTTGGACTCTGGGTTTCTGCCCACTCCTGGGATGGCTAGTAGCCACCGAGAGTGCGCTTAAACCCCGAGCGTACTTGACCTCCGGACCCTTCAGCCTCCGGTCTCTCACTATCTCGAAAGGGAAGTGATTGGGATCGTCAGGTCTCTCCGTCCTTCAGCCTCCGGTCTCTCACTATCTCGAAAGGAAAGTGATTGGGACCGTCAGGTTCTTCAGATCCGCCTGGTTATCATGATCAGCACTCAGCACTTTACCACTAGATTCGTCTAGGCGAGAGGCTGCCAGATTTTCTACTCGCACCTTAAGCCGAGTTGTCCCGGTAACCTTGCCAGACGCTCCAGTGTTAAATACTGTTTGCTATCTGTGCCTCCAGCTTGCTCAGCTCCGCTTGGTTGTGCTCAGCTACTACTCTATCATCATGCCACGTATTTACCTGATATGTTAAACACTTGCTATGCCATTACTTCATACCTGTCATTTACATGCTACTATTTAACACCTGTTTGTATCACCTGTCAACTGAGGTGTTATCACCTGACACCAAACATGCTACTACTTGGCAAGGCCCCTTGTTATGACATGACTTGCCATCCGGACTAATATCAATCTCTTGACTTAATTGGTTACCTCCCAAATATCATCCTCCTGTCATGCTATCACTTGACACCCGGCACGATATACTTGACCTGTGATTATCTCATTTACGGGAATACTACACTTGTTATCCTGCATTACATGCAGTGACTTGAATCTTGTACTTGTTATCCTGTATTATATATACAGTGACCTGAATTTATAGTACTCATGTACTCCTGAATTCCTGATCATGTCTTGTACCTGCTATTCCCGTAAATTTGATAACTACCTAATAAACCATAAAACTGGACAACTTACATTGGGTCGGGGGAAACTTGCGGCTATCAATACATGTTCGTGTTTACAGTGGTATTAGGCATGTTGTGCAACTAAAACTTCCGGTCTGACCTGTGGGCCTCCAGGGGACCGAGGGAGAGCTGGCTCCCTCCTTCCTGGTAACATCTTGATAAGGGCATCCATAAGACCCTCCTGAATCGCCTTGCGGTAGGTTCCGTCACCAAGCAACGGAACATCCTGGGCCGTGGTCCCGGGTATGCACGGGACCCACTGTAAATATTGTTCGTTGATACCCCCGTTGGTTTCCAATAACAATCTTGCTTTACTCAGATGTGGATATATGTGTGCTGGGACGCTAGTTCACATATCTAGACATCAGGGTAAGACGAGTAATAATAATAATAATAAAAGATGCCAGCCATGGATCCGTTGTATGCTTTGCCGAGTTTGCTTCCATCGGGTTTTACATTGGATTTCCGGTTTTATGATTATTATCATATTAGCTACTTATATCCTGTTTTATTACCCATGTTCCATTCCATCTGTCTACTGCTCCTATCTTATCATTCCATGAGTAGTTCCTGCTTGATATCACTTGTTATATATCTACCTGATTATACATGCTTATGCTCACGACACGGTTTTCAATGCATGATTATGATTCGGTTTTATTGATACACTTGTACTTATCTCAGCACGCCATCTGACTTTTGTATCACCACTCGCCTGGGGAGTTCTATCTGACTCCCCTGAATTCTCATGTCCAGGTCATGGAGCTTGGAGCGTGTGGATTCCCCCAGTTGTTGATCAGAGTGGCGCAGCGGTAGCGTGGATCTCCAGCAGACCATCTGAAGCTCTATCCTTCCAGGCCCCCTGTGTGCCTCTCGAGTTTTCCCTTTGTAAACTCGTGAGTGTCTTTTGTACTGTTCATACTTATACATCCTTTGTATTCTCGCATTTGCGCCATGTTGGTGATGTAATATTATTGTAATTTTTGTCACCTCTGGCGATAACTTTGTAATTGTACTCATGTGTTGGAATGTATAATGCACTATTTGCTTCCGTACTCTGATTCTTGCCTGTACTAATGCTTAGCGCATATACGTGAGGGTATTTCTGACCGGCGTATATACGTTGCAGTAACGTCCCCGTACCCGCCGGATCGGGGCGTTACAAGGGGAAATCCTCCAACGATATGGAAAGGATCAAAACAGATCAAGAGGATCAACCAACCTGCCATTTCTAGCTTCGCAGAAGCTTATCCTAGCCTCGCAGCAAGGCTACTTTCCAGATTTAAATAGATTTGATTCAATCTGTTTCTATATTTCAAGGGACAATTATACCCCTGCTCTCCCTATAAATAGCCCACCAGGGGCACAAGGAGAAAGGACCTCCAGAAGTAGAGACCACGCACATGCGCGAGGACGACTTCTGAAAAAGAAAGAGGACTCCACAAGCAGAGACTTCTTTACGACGCACCGTGCGCACAAGAATTCAGAGACTTTTAGAGAATTGCTTCTCTGTTCAGGGTGCTGATATCCTAATACCTTCTTCTCAAGTAATCTCCGAAACCAGGCGAGAAGGAATTCCTAATTGAAGGCGGTTTTGAGAAGTAGCAAGAGGGTTCTACCAACCTTCTGTTTCTGATTTCCCGAACCAGGCGAGAAGGGAATCTCATCGCTCGCATCGTCAAAGGGACAAAGTAGTCGCGCGCTGACCAGACTCCTATCGGCACACTTCTCCAGAATCTCTGAGGAGATCTACTTGTAATCTTTTAGAATACTTGTAATTTAGCTCCTCAACTCTTTTTATTGTAAGTTTTCCCTTTTGCAAAATTAATGGAAAACAGCTATGCATAAATACTAATATTAAGCATGCATATATAAACTCACTAAATTCTTCTCCGCCTTTTTGTCAATTCATCAACAAATGGGTAAAAATAATTAAACAATAAAGATGTATATGCTATGTACATTTATGAAGAGGAGAGACGTTAAATTAGCTCTCCTACAGACATGCATTACATGGAGAAGTGATGACTAGACCCTAACCTACATAAAGCATAATATATAATGTATAAGCGGAGATGTTAAACTCCCCTTGCATATAGAAAATACATATCAACAAATTTTGAAACCACTTTTAAAACAAATTCTTGAAATTTCTTGAAGTCAACAAAATGAATCATGATACCAATGAAATCAAATAGTAGTTGACAAAAACAAATATTGCTACTACTTGTAGGGAAACAGAAAAAAATTTTAAGATACCAATAGTAGATTTAATACCAAATGTATTTCAATGTAAATTTTTGATACCAATTGAAGGTAAAACATGAAATATATTTTGATACCAAACAAATATCAATTGAAATTAATGCATAAGCTTGTAGAGATACCAATAAACATTTAGAATTAAATTAAGTTTAGCATAAACTTTTTGTGCTTTAAAAATGTGTAAAGACATTGTAAAACAAGCACAAGAAAAAAATCATATATATGTATGTACGAAAATAGAAATATCAATTTGAGAAAAAAATCATATATATGTATGTACGAAAATGGAAATATCAATTTGAAATATGTTGCATATATATATATATATATATATATATATATATATATATATATATATCACAAGAAAAAAATCATATATATGTATGTACGAAAATGGAAATATCAATTTGAGAAAAAAAATCATATATATGTATGTACGAAAATGAAAATATCAATTTGAAATATGTTGCATATATATATATATATATGAAAACAAGTAAGAGTATACAAAAGTGAAATATCTTGAAAATCAAGTGTATAACTCATAACAATCCACCCTATCATGCACAAGTTTAAATAGATTTTCAATAAGGCACACAAGGCATGGTCGCCCATCTAACCGCCCTTTGAAGATAGAGGCTTTCAAAAATATGATTTGAAAATATTTTAACATAGTTTGAAAAATACTACCACATGAAAAATAATGAACTAATTTAAAGTATTTTTCAAATTAATTTGAAATCCTTCAAGTAAGGAATAAAACACTAAGTATCCCATGAAAACATGAAAATCACACGATCATCGATACTCAAATGGCAACAAAGTATGTATATGCTCATGAAAACAAAAATCATGAGTAAACACTAAACGTAGAGTGTAATAGTCATGTAATAAGTATAATCATGGAGATAGGCAATGAAGCTCATACGAAATTTATTTATAAACATGAAAAACATAAAAATTCAATTTTCATCAAAATAAAACAAACTTCAAGGCATATGTATGCTTTGTCTATACTAAAGTATACATACATATTCAAATATAGACTAGTCCACAAAAGCATATTGCATGAAGGCAAGTGCCTCTAGGATATACATGTATATCTATTAGTTCTACACAAAAATAACATATACATAAAGCTAAACATGTACAAAAATAGAGAAAACAAGTATAAATGAAAGAATCATCAAAATTAGGTCATACATGTACATATAATGAGTACAATGAACAATGAAGTACAAACATATAATAATCAAGTGTAGCTCTATACTTGTACAATCCGTTGATTTTTTTTTCAACTGATTGAGGGATTTCCCTTGATCCTTTCCAACCAATTAAGATGTAAAATGATCACAGCAATTAACTGCCCAAAGTGATATTTCATCACATTAATCTCGTGCTGAATTTTAAATGGTTAAAATGACCCTATGAGCTCACAGCGGAGCAACCTCACAGCGGAGCTAAAAGAGCTTCATGCGAAACTAAAAGATAAGCTTATGGCGGAGCTAAGAGTAACTTGTGCGAAAGCTACCATTAAGCTTGCAGCTAAGCTTAAAAGAGAGCTCACAATAGAGCTATGAAAACGCTTCAGACGAAGCTAAGAAATGAGCCCACAGTGGAGCTACTGAGCTTGCTGCGAAGCTAAATGTTAGCCTCTTAGGCTTCTTCAGAAGGCAAATTCTTTGTTCACTGACTGCTTCACTGGATCAGTGGAGTTCAAGTCATTGATTTGTCCATCAGGGATGAACAAGTTTTTAGCCTATTTGTGATTTATGTTTTAGAAGTGTTGAGAAGTTTGAGTTTGTCTTTTTAGAGTGTCAACAAATGTATGTTGCGTAATTTGTTATTACAGTTTGTTCAGTATACGGTTTCAATATAATAATGATAAACTATTTACGGGGATCTTCAAGAATTGAGTATCAGTTGTATCCCTATTTTCAGGGATACATTAATCAGTAGTACAGGAATTAATAGTACAATAATCAGGAGTACCAGTTCTCTGTTAACAATACAGTAGTAAGTCCCCGTAAATCAGTAATCATGATTATACTCAGTCAAGAGTTACGGTATCAAGCCTGGAAGCAGTGTAATGTAATAGATCAGGACCGTCTAGTAATTGTAATCAGTATATCTAATGAAGCCAGTATATGTTATATGTCAATGTCTGAGTGTCAAGCGTTAGATGAAGTATCAATATGTTGTATCATTATCAATATCAGATAATTTGTAAATCATGTAAATGATATCAGGAATTCACAGTTATTAAAATAATGATATGGAGCAGCATTATATCTCTGCACAGACAAGTAGTGCGAAGCAATGCTGGGGTAAGATCAGCGAACAGTGTTAATACAATTAAACACATAGTGGAACTTGGGAATAACTCTGTCTTGAGGGAGGTAAGAGATTAGAGAGAGAAATTAGAGCGAAGCTTGAGAGAGGAGAGGGAAAGTAGGTTTTTTGGTAGTTTTTAGAGAGAGAAAGAGATGGGAAGAAAGGGTGATGCGGCATGCCAGGATAGGTGAAGGAGGTGTTATGGTGTGTGGTGATGGTAGTAGTTTAGTGGTGGTAGGATTCTTAGAGAGAGAGAAAGAAGATTTTAGAGAGATAATCTCTCTTTTTTAGAGAGAGAAAGATGTGAAGAGAGAGCCAGAGGCCGACTAGGCTAGGGGAGAAGGCAATGGTGTTGTGGTGGTGGTTTTGGAGGTGGTATGGTGATTGTTGGATTTTTTAGAGAAAGAAAGAGATTTTAGATTGAGAAGTGAGAGAAAATGGTCGAGAGAGAGTGGGACTTGGCTGGCCATTGTTGGGAGGAGAGGGAGAGAAGATAAGGGGGAGGGAAGAGGCTTGTGGAGGAATCCAAGTCATTTGGCTTCTTGGAGAAGAAAGAAAGAGAGGAGATTCTAGAAAAATGGAGGAAAGGAAAGGAAAAAGAAAAGAAAAAAGAAAAGAAAAAGAAAAGAAAGGAAAAAGAAAATGTAAATTGTAAATCATGAGGGGCTAAGTGTAAAAGTCACCTAAGAAAATAAAATAAAAAGAAAAATGATGAAAAATGGAAAGAAATGAAATTATAAAGGAAAATTAAGGGGAAAAAGGAAAAAGGAAAGATTTTATTTAATGAAAAAATAAAAATATTTTGAAATTTTATCAGCTAAATCTAGATCCAGTGTAGTGTCTATAAAAAAATTGGTCAAACGGAAGTGAAAATATACATAAAATGACACGTGTAATATTAACACATCAAAAATCGTAAAAGGATGCTGATGGGGAGATTTCGCTCCTCGTTTTAAATTAATCGCAAGCGCACGGTCGTTCAATGGTAGCACTTGAGGGTCGGTCCAGAAGGACAGGTGGCTCTTTAGTTTCAACACTTTTAGGCGAATTGGGTGAAAAGTTTGTGAGTTTGGATGAAATATGTGTCAATCTAAGGAAAATCAAGTCAAGCACCTAGGATCGAATCCCCTAAAGTAGAATCAAATAGTCAATCTCGAACTCCATACTAGTTTGTTATTACTCACCAAAATCTCTATTCCTAATAGGCAAAGTAAGTCTGAACACTAGATCTAAGCACAGACTATTATCCAGTTACATGATCTATCAAATTTAAATTAAATGATTAAATAAATTAAAAGCAGGAAATCAATAAAACCCTAAGCATGGATCATTAACTTCCGATACATATCCTGTCAAATATCCAGTTATTCTAGAAATTAATCTCCAAAAAATTATCGGTCAATTAGTGTGCAAATAACCCTATATAGGATATCCAACGAATGGCCACAGGAAATTCTAACCTAAATTCATCTCCCCTAGATGCAAGAAGAAATTTAGTTAAGCATGATTAAATTATTAATAAAATAGTCTACTAAATAATCTATAATTAAATTGAATAATTAATGCTACAATTAAATAACCAAAATAATTAAATTAATTAACTATCTAATCAATAAAGCTGAGAAAGATAAAAGAAAAAAAAATTACCTGAATGTGACTTGCCCAAAGTCATATGCGCATGATCTCCTTTCGTTTACTTCTCAGGCACAAGATTCAAGGGAAAAAATGCAATAAAAATTTAAAAACACAAAGCAAAATTTTAATATTAAAATAAAATAAAAAAACTGCCGAATTACATGGCCAAAATCGGCCAAAAAATACAAAAATACCGCCTCCCTTCATGAAACCTAGGTTCTAAGATTTATAACATTTATACATGATATCCTCACTCTAAGTTTACATAGCCACTTCTCATAATAATTTTCCCTTTTAACTCATATAATGAATAATGGGAGTAAAAATAACAAAGGAGAAATTAATTCTGCATAAAATATGTGCAAAATTATCTTTAGCTCCCTAGATTTTTCAAACTGGCATTTCAGTCCAGTTCAGAAGCAGAAGTAGACTTTCTTTGACAATTTTGAGTTAACAAATGGCTGAATTAGAAGAAATCATCAACAGAAAAGTTGTTGCTCTCTAAATTCTCTTTCCATAGACATCTTAAATGATCTCTTTTGATATTTTGTCGCCAAAATTATGATCAAAACACCACAACATGCTTGAAAGCATCCTCCAACCTTTTACAAATTGCGTGATTTAATTGCTGAAAGTCACCGGATTTCTCTTTTTTTTTTCTTTTACCTGTTCCCTACAAAATATGATCAAATATACACAAGTAGCATTATTTATATACAAATAATAGATAATTAGGAGTATAAAAATGATGTAAAATCGTACTGATCAAATAACCCCACACCTATCTTTTGCTAGTCCTCGAGCAAAATTAATAAATAGAAAAACTAAAAACAAAAAAATAAAAAAAATTATCCTATCTCACTTTCGTAGAAATCACGATTGCACTTAGCATGTGCAACAAGCCGTTAAACCTCTAGGTTACCCCTAGAGGACGAGTTTTGTCTCGTGAGGATTTTTAGTGGATTACACCCACAAATCCAAGAAAGAATGAGATTTAAGAAATAACAAAAGTAGAGTAAGGAAAACCAAAAATCGAGAAAGAAAAAAGTTATTATTTTTTTATCTACTCAACTTAACCAGTTAGCAAGATCATAGGTTTCTAAGAGTTTCATTTTCAAGTACGACCTCGATTTAAGAAATCATATCGGCTATAAAATAAAGCTTCAAATCTAAGACTTTACACCACCTGTTCTAAGTTTCTGATCTTATGCACTCCGTGATCGTGATGTAGTTCTTAAACTTGAGAATATTTAATTACAACTTTCATACTTTTTTTTGTGATAACAAATTTTTTTCTTCTTTTTCTTTTTTTTAAGACTTTTTTAAACTATCTTTCGCTTAGATGCCGAGGCTTTCTGAGGCCAAAGCACCTACCTAATTGATAATAAAATTTATTGTATTTTTATAGTGTCTTGTCCTATTAGGCTTTCTCAGCTACCCATGTAGCGAGTTTTAGATCAATTCACCCAAATTAGATGATCTTAGGGCAATAAGTGTAAAAACACTCCTACGGGCTTAATTACTCAAGCAACTGAGGCCATAAGACAAGACTTATTAATATATTTTACTATATAATACATCTTTTTTTATTTATTATTCTAGCAGTAATCAATATCCTAAGCCTATGAACTTAATAGTGTAAGTGTTATTGGGTACATAATCACTTAGACTAAGTTTAAATGGTATGTCTATTCTAGATTTTAATCTTTATTTTAAGATTTTATGACTCTCTCATCTTGATCTTCCTTTAAAATTCAATCATGGATACTAAATCACTTACATACTAGCTAACCATCTGTAGAAAATTTTCAAATTTTCAAAATTTTTTTCATTTTTAACAAGACTCCTAAAATAGAATAAAGATAAAGAAAGAAAAGAAAATAAAGCAAAAAACCCTAAAACTAAAACAAAACCCAAAAAGACTCCTAAAACAATAGAAATTTGTGAACCTCCCCCGCACACCTAACTGTGTCATGTCCTCATGCACACACATGAATACAGAGATAAAAAGAATGTAGCATGTAATTTACACATCCAAAACATGCACACAATCATGATGATCATGCAATCCAAGCATACAAAAGGTATATAAATATAAACATTATGCTAGATTAGAAATACTCACAGTGTACTAGAGAACCCAGCTGCCGAAGTAACAAAAATGCTCCCTGTGTGCGGTGGATGCCTCCTTACTTATCCTGTATAACTTGTAATAAACTCGGCACATAGGTTAGAGAAAGAGAAATAGAAGTCTCACTAAAACTGACTCAACTAACTAAAAGAGAAATAAAACGACTCAAATAAACTAAAAGAAAAATAAAACAAATATATACATATGTATGATCGGCAAAAAGCAAGCACTAAATAAAAGAAGGAAGTGTGGGTTGATATTACTGCTTTTGCGATCTTTCCGTAGTATCGAAGTGGCTATACGGGTTGTATCCACAAGGAGGGAGAGCGATAGAAGCCTGATGTGGCTTCAAAGTTCAAGAAGAAAGAAAGTTCTTATTTCCAAATAAAGAATTGAAAAGTGAAAACAAGTTGTCTTTAAGAATTGTTGGAAAATGCTTTGGTGGTTTGTAAAAGTGGATTCTTCTTAGTTGTAAAAATGCATGGCTAACTTTCTACTAAGTGCTCCCACTAATTTCTAACTTTTGAAAGATAGCCTCACGATGGATCATAGGCGAATACAACCCTTTTTGCATTGGAACTATTCACGTGGAAATCAAGTGAAAGTTCATCCTAAAACTTAGCCTTACTCGGCAAAAACTCGGACATTCCCTTATCAAGATCCGATAGAAGGCGAGAATAAGGGAAGACTCGAGTGCACTATTGGTATCGGCAAAGTTAAAAGGAAAAGTCTCTAACTTACAACAACAAGTAAAGTATACAACTCATAGATCATCAAAACTCATTAAGCATGAAGTATAAGAAAGTAAATACTTGTAGGTAAATTAGAGTTAGAACCCTCGTCTTAAGATGCCATAGCTCTCATTTGCACAAGGCTTGTTTGGCACTATTGACTCATGCGGGTTATCAATCAAGTGTTAGAAATTAGTGGGTTAGTAGTTAGTTAGCCATGCTAATGAAAAGTTAGTTAGCCATAAAAGTAAAAGAAACAACAAAGGAAAAGAAGTGGAAAGAGGAAGTTACACTACAACAAAGTAAAAGAAAAGAGGTGAAGAAGAAAGAAGTTACACTACAATAAGGAAGTAAAAGTAAATGCAAAGACAAGTAAATGGAAAGAAGGAAGAGAAGTAGTACTTGTATTATCTTGCCACCCTTCAAATACAACACTTTACACACTCTCTCTTTCACTCTAATGGCTAAAACCTAAAATTAAAAGAAGAACAACAACAACAACTACAAACTAAAAACAAGATTACAAAACTTGCTCTAACTCTGGATCTGCTTCAACTTAAGAACCCTGGGGGACTTTTATAGGCACCAGGGCAAAGGGGGCCACGTGAATAGCACGTGGCCCAAAATGCAAGCGCGCGCGCTAAGATGGCCGCGGAAACGCGGCTTTGGCCGAGTTTCCGCGGCAAGCCAGGGCGGCGCGCGCCCAGTTTTGGGTAGCGCGTCGCCCAGACTGTCTTCTGACCACCTGGACTCCTGGATTTGCGATTTGACTCCCTGGGCTGACAAAATCTTCACTCTAAGGTCAATGGCTACTTCGTAGGATCTTAATCACCAATTAAATAGTGATTTAGGTCTTCTTCTTCATTTGAACACCATGGACCTAGAATCAAGGAAGCAAGGTATTATTAGCAGAATTTATTATCAATTAAATGTGAGAATGTGATGAAAATTATGCAAAATTAGAGACTAATCACACCTTCACACTTATCTTTTTGCTCGTCCCGAGCAAAACAAATATAAGAGAATTATTATACCACTTTCGCAGGTGACGCGATTGCACTGAGCATGTGCAACAAGCCTTTAAACCTCTAGGTTTCCCCTAGAGGAGGAGTGTTGTCTCCTGAAGGTTTTCAGCGGATTGCACCCACAAAATCCAATAAGTAAAGAAAAGAAGTTAGTTGTTAGAAGATTTTTTTTTTTTGAAAAAGAAGTTTCAATCATCTAAGTAAAAATGACCGAATAATGTAAGAATTAGGTTTAACCCTCATAAGTCCTCTTATACTTTAACCTTCATAAAAGAAGAAACTTTGGTTTTTCTTTAAATTTAGAAAGGATCTTGTACTTCTAACTCATTCTTTTATTTTGCTTTAGATAGATATGCATAATGTGTAAGTATGATGTGCTTGGGATTTTTCAACTCAACCTTGAATATCATTTAATTTTATTAATATTTACTTATTATTCTTGATTTCATTAGGCTTTCTACTTCACTTATGTAACACATATCAAACCGATGACTCCCAAACCAGATGGTCTTAGGGCACCAGGTGAAAAAATACCCTTCAGATCAAATATGCAAGTGGAGTAGGCCACGAAATCAAGATTTATTAATATATAGGATTTTTATTTTATTTATTTATTATTATTTTTTTTTAGCGTGAGTGAGATGCTTCTTGAGGCACAATTATCCAGCTTCTCTTTTTTTTTCAGCGTGAGTAATCATGCTTCTTGAGGCACAATTATCCAGCTTTTTTTTTCAGAGTTGTGTCTCTAAATCCCAAGCATGTGTGTGTGAATTATGCATATTCTACTAAGGCTAAATAAAAGGTATGAATTATTTTCCTTATCCCTCCTATCTTTTTAGTCAAACCATTCTTTCTTGTTTACTTAGGTAAAAATAAAGATTTATTACTAAGGTTCCCATAATTGCTACAATCTTTTGGTATTTTTATAAAGAGTATGAAATTTCTTTTCAATCTGGATTTTTTTTTTGAAGAAAAAGAAAGAATAAAAGGAAAAAGAAAAAGTGTTAGCACCCCCCCCACACCTATCTAATGCATTGTCCTCAATGAATGCATATGGAAATGCAAATACAATACATAGGGGGAAGAAATGATGTCACCGTCTTCGTGGACTCGGGCCGGCCAAGTGCGAATAGGCTAAAGAAATGTCAAAAAGAATGTACACGGGGTAAGCATATAAACAATTTTTTTTTTTGTTTTTGTTTTTGTTTGTTTTTTTTTTTTTTAGTTGTTTGTGGTGGTTAGGTGTATGATGGGGCAAAAAGAGTCAGCACACTATCATCTGGAATCGTAGGCTCAGTGGTCAAGAAGGGCTTCAGTGTTTGCCCATTCACTTTAAATTCCGTATTGTTTTTAGGGTCTGCAATAAGCACAGCACCGTGTGAGAAAACAGTGCGCACAATGAACAGTCCCAACCAACGAGTTTTCAGCTTCCCCGCGAAAATATGAAGCCTAGAGTTGTACAGCAGAACCCTATCTCCCGGTGCAAAGTTTTTCTGGGTTATGATTTGGTCATGAAAAGGTTTAGTCGTGCTCTTGGTGATTCATGCATTCTCGTAAGCTTCATTCCGTATCTCCTCTAATTCTGAAATCTGCAGTTTCCTAAGTTCACCGGCCTTGGTCAGATCAAAGTTAAGTTGCTTAATTGCCCAGAGGGCCCGGTGTTCTAACTCTACTGGCAGATGACAGGCTTTTCCAAACACGATTCTATAAGGAGACATCCCCAGAACTGTCTTAAATGCGGTGCGGTAAGCCCACAAGGCATCATTGAGTTTAACCGACCAATCCTTTCGGTTTTGTCCGACAGTCTTTTCCAGAATGAGCTTGATCTGTCGGTTGGTGACTTCGACCTGCCCATTTGTCTAGGGATGATACGGGGTCGATAACTTGTGATTGATGGAATATTTTCGCATCAGAGCTTCAAAAACTCTGTTGCAAAAATGTGATCCATTATCACTAATTATCGCTTTGGGGTACCAAACCAGGAGAAGATGTTTTCTTTAAGAAATTTTACAACCACTTTGTTGTCATTCGTCTTGGTTGGCACAGCTTCTACCCACTTAGAGACATAATCGACAGCAACCAAAATGAATTGGTTGCCGAAGGATTTGGGGAATGGCCCCATGAAATCGATACCCCAAACATCAAAAATTTCAACTTCAAGGATTGGGTTCAGGGGCATCATGTCTCTTCTAGAAATTTTCCCGATCTTTTGACAGTTTGCACATGACTTGCAAAAATGATAGGAGTCTTTGAACAAAGTGGGCCAGTAGAACCCACTTTGTAGAACCTTCTCTGCAGTCTTGCGGGGACCGAAGTGTCCTCCGCATGCAAGGTCATGGCAAAAGCTGAGCACACTCCTATGTTCCTCCTCGGGAATACATCGTCTAATTATTTAGTCGGGACAATATTTAAAAAGATACGATTCTTCCTAGAAGAAGTACCGTACTTGGGCAAAGAAGCGGTCTTGGTCTTGCTTTGTCCAGTCGGCAGGTAATTGTCCCGTGGCCAGGTAATTAATGATGTCAGCATACCAGGGTTCCTTAAGAATGGCTAAGATGTGCTCGTCTGGGAAATCCTCATTGATCGGAGCTTGGATAGTTGGTGCATTCGGAATTCGTGAAAGATGATCAGCAACTACATTTTCTATACCTCTTTTATCCCGAATTTTTAAGTTAAATTCTTAAAGCAAAAGGATCCACCGAATCAGTCGGGCTTTTGCTTCCTTCTTGGTCATGAGGTATTTTAGAGCCGAGTGATCTGTGAAAATCACCGTTTTCGAACCTAACAAATAGGGCCGGAATTTTTCTAACGCAAAGACAATGGCCAAGAATTCTTCTCAGTCGTTGAATAATTCTGTTGGGCGTCATTCAAGGTCCTACTCGAATAGTAAATCACGTGCTGCCTATTATCGATGCGCTGTCCTAGAACAGCGCCAATAGCAGAATCAGATGCATCACACATGATTTTAAATGGCTGGGCCCAATTAGAAGCAGAAATGATAGGTGCAGAAATCAGTTCTTGCTTCAGCTTCCCCCATGACTTGAAACATTCATCATTGAAATCAAAGGGCACGTCCTTAGCGAGCAGGTTGGTTAAGGGCCTCGCGATTTTGCTAAAGTCCTTAATGAACCGTCGGTAGAACCCAGCATGCCCTAAAATGGATCTAATATCCTTGATGCTTTTGGGTGGTGGAAGCTTAGAAATTACTTCTACCTTAGCCTTATCCACTTCTATGCCTCTCCTCGAAATTTCATGGCCCAAGACAATCCCCTGTCTCACCATAAAGTGACATTTTTCCCAGTTTAGAGTTAGGTTCTTCTCAATGCATCTTTGTAGCACTAACTCTAAGTGATGAAGACACTGATCAAATGAATCTCCGTAGATGGAGAAGTCATCCATGAAAATCTCAAGAAAACGTTCTACCATGTTAGAGAACAAACTAAGCATGCACCGTTGGAACGTTGTAGGAGCATTACACAATCCAAAAGGCATGCGCCGATAAGCAAAGGTTCCGAACGGGCAGGTGAACGTCGTCTTTTCTTGGTCTTCGGCAACAATGGGGATTTAATTGTATCCCGAGTACCCATCTAGAAAGCAGTAGTACTCATGTCTAGCCAAACGCTCAAGCATTTGGTCGATGAAGGGTAGCGGGAAATGGTCTTTACAGGTAGCAGCATTCAACTTCCTGTAGTCGATACAAACACGAACCTTGGTAGGTAATCTTGTTTGTACCAACTCTTTTTCCTCATTTTCTACTACTGTAAAGCCAGCCTTCTTTGGGACTGCATGAACAGGGCTAACCCATTGGCTATCAGAAATGGGATAAATGATCCCATTATCTAATAGTTTCAGAATTTCAGCCTTCACTGCCTCTTGCATGAGAGGGTTAAGCCTGCGTTGTTGGTCCCTCCTAGGGGTTGCTTCATCGACTAAATGAATCCTATGTTGCACTATGGCTGGACTTATTCCCTTGATGTCCTTCATTGTCCATCCAATGGCTTCCCTATGTCTTTTCAGAATAGACATTAAGCTGTCCTCTTGTTGCTCAGTCAGGTGGGATGCTATGATGACTGGCAAGGTGTCCTTTCCGCCCAGGTAGGCGTACTTGAGGTGTTCAGGCAGGGCTTTTAGCTCTAGGGAAGGTGTTGCTTCATTGGAGACAATCTCTGGGCTTTCAATCCTAGGTTAGGGTACACTGGGGCTTGATGCCCAATCCACTACTGAATCTATGATCTGCTCTAAATTGAATTCCTCAGCCTCCAGATCAAACTCTGCCTCAGTTTCTATCTCCATGCATTCCTCATGCTCACTGGTCAGGTTTTCAGTAGAATTGACCTCAAACGTCTGATCATCGACATCCCGAGGTTGTCTTCCAAGATTGAAGACATTGACTTCCTTCAGTCTCCAAAAGTCAATCGCATGGACCCGTTCCTACAGTTGATTATGGCATTGGCTGTAGCAAGAAATGGGCGCCCTAAGATGAAGGGAGTTTGAGACCTAAGATTGGACACAGGTTGGGTCTCAAGCACAATGAAGTCAACGGGGTAAATGAAATCTCCGACCCGGATGAGGACGTCTGTGATTTTTCCTTTCGGGATTTTCACAGATCGGTCAGTTAGCTGAATGATGACTCGAGTTGGGCTTAGCTCACTGTTGACTGAGATTTCCTGCACACAAAATATAGTAGTTTAGTTTTAAGAATAGGATGTGCAATTTCTCAATTCTAATCCGCTGTAGCAAGGCTATGCGGGTCGTGATCCTCAGGGAGGGACTGCGATGGAAGCGTTAAGCAAGTTATCTCCCTTTTTTTTTTAGTTATTAATACAAGAATATTAGTTATGTTAGAAAGAAGGTGGTATTTACAATGAATCGGAAAAGAAAGAATTGGGAGATAGTGATTTAATCTACAAAAATAGAATAAAAGAAAAGAAAAGAAAACTAACCTTGGTTGGAGAAAATATGTGAAAATCTAACACTTTCTACCTTATTTCGGAGGCGTTGAACGCATAAACCATGGGATCGATCTCAGTCCGCTGTTCGCATTAGATCATCAAGCCTTGGGCAAGTATGAATTGATACGCCTCGAGGAGGAGAACATCTCCATGGAATATCGTTGGCACCACCAAGATTTGTTATACTTGTGGTTCGGTAATCGCTTGCATGCTCATCAAAGATCAACAGAAAGAAAGTAGAAAAGAAAAAGAGAACAAAAGAAAAGTAAAGCAATGACATAAATATAAATAAAAATTACCTTCATTACTTGAAACAATGGAGAAGAGAAGCATACATCAGTGTCACCCTCAACATAGCCATCTCCCTCTCTTGAAAATAAAGAAACCCTAATTACAAAACTAGAAGAAAGAAGAGAAACCCTAAAAATCCTAACTTTGGCCCTTTGCTGGACGCTGGACGCTCTGTACGTTGCACTGCAGGGGGTATTTATAGGTGCAGAAGGAGTTAGAGTCCAGTTACAACTCTCCCACGAAAGCTGATCCCCAGACTCGTCAGAAATGCCGCGGAAATGGAAATTTGCCGCGGAAACGCGGCACTTTTGTAGCCAAATGCCACGCGCTTTGGCGCGTGGCCTCTCCTGGTCCGTCCATCTGGGCGTTTCCTTCTAGAAATTGCATCCTGGCTCTTAATCTTTGGATTTGGATATAACTTGGGAATCAAGTTACCTAGATCCCAAATCTTTTCCACGAATTTTCCTTCTCTTCTTTTAGCTTTTATCCTCATCCTGCAAGTGTTTAGGGTTGAATAGAAGTCTATCCTTCCCTCTTCTTTGTATTTGCAACTTTGGCCCTTGTGTATTTGCACATTTGACATTTGGTTTTTGCACTTTTACACCTGGGCTTGGACTTGGGCTTGGATATGGGCTTTTGGGCTTCATTAAGCTTTATTTCTTATAAAAATAAGAACTCGAGGCCTGCACACAATAAATCACAAAATATTAATAAATGTGCAGAATTAAATGAATAAATATGAAAATGTGATGGTAAATGTTATGATAAAAATGCATTTTTCACTACCAATCACACCCCCACACTTATCTTTTTGCTCGTCCTCGAGTAAAAACAAAGAAAAAGAAAAATTAATCTAACCTAACTCACTTTCGTAGGAATCACGATTGTACTTAGCACGTGTAATAAGCCGTTAAACCTCTAGGTTACCCTAAAGGACGAGTGTTGTCTCGTGAGGGTTTTCAGCGGATTGCACCCACAAAATCCATAAAAAGGAAAATATTTGAATTATATTTGAAGAGACTAAGTAGTCTATAAGTTTTAGGATCCTCATTTTTATTCATTCTTAGACTTAGTCTTTATAAAGTAAATTGTTTTCATTTTAGGTAAAGGTCAAAATTGAACTTCTAATATAGTCTTTTTCGTTACCAAAAATCATATGCATCCTTGTAACTTAGCTAGGAATTCCTTAACTTGGACTCTCATGCCTCTTTAATTTTTTTCTCTTCCTTTTTTTTTTAATATGTATAACTCATCTAATTTTCTTTCGTGTAAGCATCAAGGCTTCTTGAGGCCCTCATACCTAACTAATTGACTCTTAGATGTGTTAATACATATCTCATATTCTTAGTTTTATTAGGCTTTCTAATCCACCCATGTAGCGAACTTAAAGTCGATGACTCCCAAATCGGTTGGCTTTAGGGCACCAGGTGAGAAAAACCCCGCGGATTCAAATTCGAGTGAACTAGGCCCCAAAACTAAGGACTTTATTTTATTTACTCACCTTTAGGCATGAATACCTATGCTTCTTGAGGCACATGTATCAGCTTAATTGGTGATTTTTTTTTCTTTTTTTTCTTTTTTTTATGAGGCACAAGGTCTTTGTCTTAGAATCCTAGATATGCATTTGGTATGCATACTTCATTAAGGTAAAAATCAAGACTAATTAATTATTCAATTTCTTCTCTTATACCTAAAAATTAGACAATTTATTTATTTTGACCAAGTTTTTAGAAATCCTAATCATGATTTTCCTAATCCTTAAAACTAACTTAGATTTCTTTCAAAAAATAAGTCAAAATATTTCCTTTTTATAACATTTTTTTTTAAATTTTTTGTTTTTCAGATTTTTTTTTTTTTAGCAAATTTTTGTTAGTTTCTACCTATGTTAGTATGTTAGTAAAGCCCACCCCCACACTTATCTCATGCATTGTCCTCAATGTATGAATGAATGCATATATGCATGAAACAGAACAAGGGAAGGCAGAAAATTACCTTAGGGGGTGGTTCCGGTGGTGGTCTAATTGGGCCAAGCGTTGCTACCCAATCAAGATAACATAAAATTTCATGGAGGAACCCACCAAAAATTTTTCGTGTATAACCCACAAAAATGTATGTGTGATCATTTTTTAAAATTTTCACCCCATCAAATTTCCAAATTTCATAAAAAATTTTAGAGTCAATTGTGTCAACCTCCTTGTCCCAAAATGGAGTATGGAAAGATGGAATTATTGACTTGGACATTAGAGGTGCGAGAACGAATACCGACTCAGGGAAGAAGCTCAAATCAAGTAAGGGCTCAGGAGTCGGGCTAAGTTCAGGAAGTGGGTCCAAATTAATAAGTTTAAGCTCAAGTCCACAATCATCCTCCCACAATGGCATGTGACTCAATGGTGGTGATTCAAGTTCAGGAATGATAGATGTGGGAATCAAAACTGACTCTAAAATATTACCTAATTCAGGTAACAGAACAGGAGTCAATAATGATTCAGGAATTTGAATTTGATCATAGATTTGAGAATCTAGGTCACATATCTCATTGGGTTCAATGTAATAAAAAGAACTTGCCAATTTATCCATAGGACTTTCAAAATTGCACAATTGGTCAAGTTCAATATGATCATTTAAAATGGGTGATTCAATTTCATAATGAATTGGAATAGGATCCAATGTTGACTCGGGAGAAGTGAAATCAGGTGGAGACACTGGAGTCATTATTGGATCAGGAAATAAAATTGAATCATCAAGTGGGAGATCATGATCATATTCATGCTCAAGTTCTATTTCAGGAAAGGAAAAACTTGCCAAATTATCAAGAATTGGAGTTTCGGCAAGTTCAGATGATGGCACTGAAATAGAATCTTGTTGTCCAAAGCAACTTGATTCGTCGGCTCTAAGAGAGTGGTCAGCGATATCAGAATTTGCCGAACTGTAAGAACGCAAAGATTGAACCATCATATCTAAATCATGCTCGCGAGCTAATCTAGCCTGAGTCATGGCTTCAAGCCTCTTTTGGAATTGGATTTGGAAAGAGGAAGTGAGATCGTGATGAAGTTGTGAGTCGGTGGACTCACGCATCATCATGTCTAAGATTGATGGTGGTTGTTGCTTGGACTCATGCATACTCATCATTTCCCCGATAGATGGTTTTCTATTCTGAATGGGTGGATCTGAGTATGAATCTTGGGAGAATGTGGACTACATGGATATGGAGGACAATTTGGTTGAGAATTAGACTCGGGGGACTCGAAACCCATGAACTCTGTGACGAGTTGAAATTATTATGGAAATTATAGTCATAAGATGGGGGGTGTGGGTTATATTCATTCGGATAAGACCATTCCGGCACACTAGATTGGTCAAAGTTAGGGTATGCCGGGTTGGTAATATCCGAATAATAGTTAGGGGTGTAATATGGATTAAAATTGGAATTATTATTATATGCCATATCACACCAATCACAAACACAACAAACAAAAAAATTCTAACCTAAGTTAGGGTAGACCTATGACCTAGACGACTCCTAACTGGTTAGACCGTCCACGGGAGGTAGGGTGTAGACTTTGACCACAAGTTAATCAGCCAGGTCGGGGCAAGAGTGGTGGGAGGTTTTCCGTCAAAGACGTTCCTTAATTAAATAACCACCACACTTCGGGCTTTCGGCCTCAATCCCCTTCCTAGACACTGATTTGGCAGGAGTCAACTTCCAACACCGTTCCCCCTTAGGATAATCTCCTAATTGAGTCCGAGTGTCCCTAGGGCCAACGTCTACTCAGTTTTAGTTAGGCTTGGGTTAGTGAGTGCTTGGGATATGATTTTTGGGCTAAGGAAGGGTGATGAAATCCCCACCTTATCTTGTTAATGGGTTATGCCCTTAAGATGAATTAGTGCAAGTGTACAAGATAAATAGATAGAATTCACTCAAAGCAGAAAATCAACCAAGAGATGAGTCCTATTCTACATGCAATGCGTACGTACCTTGCTCCAGCACTCTTCAACAGTAAAATAAAGTAATTGAAAAGACACGTGCCTAATATGCAAACGTCTAATCATTTTTATTTTTAACAACAAATAATTTACTGTTGAATTAATTAGCAGTTGCAGAGTGATCACAGAGAAATATAATCACAGCAGAAATCAGAATTTTGCAATGCAGAGCAACCTGCAGAAAAGCAGGTTAGTAGTTCACTACTATTGCCGCGGAATCGCGGCTTTTGCCGCGGATCCGCGGCAATTAGTAGGTCCAGGTGCTCTGCCTTCGAGGGCAGAGGCACTGGATTGCTGTATGTCCTTACTGCTGCTCTGTTTTTGTTTCCTGTTCTCTGTACCTGCAACAGAAAAGAATAATGAATTAGTTAAAAATTAAAATTTTTTTTATTAGAGAATAACTCACCGTCCCTCCCCGGCAACGGCGCCAATTTGTTGACTGAGATTTCCTGCACACAAAATATAGTAGTTTAGTTTTAAGAATAGGATGTGCAATTTCTCAATTCTAATCCGCTGTAGCAAGGCTATGCGGGTCGTGATCCTCAGGGAGGGACTGCGATGGAAGCGTTAAGCAAGTTATCTCCCTTTTTTTTTTTTTAGTTATTAATACAAGAATATTAGTTATGTTAGAAAGAAGGTGGTATTTACAATGAATCGGAAAAGAAAGAATTGGGAGATAGTGATTTAATCTACAAAAATAGAATAAAAGAAAAGAAAAGAAAACTAACCTTGGTTGGAGAAAATATGTGAAAACCTAACACTTTCTACCTTATTTCGGAGGCGTTGAACGCATAAATCATGGGATCGATCTCAGTCCGCTGTTCGCATTAGATCATCAAGCCTTGGGCAAGTATGAATTGATACGCCTCGAGGAGGAGAACATCTCCATGGAATATCGTTGGCACCACCAAGATTTGTTATACTTGTGGTTCGGTAATCGCTTGCATGCTCATCAAAGATCAACAGAAAGAAAGTAGAAAAGAAAAAGAGAACAAAAAGAAAAGTAAAGCAATGACATAAATATAAATAAAAATTACCTTCATTACTTGAAACAATGGAGAAGAGAAGCATACATCAGTGTCACCCTCAACATAGCCATCTCCCTCTCTTGAAAATAAAAAGAAACCCTAATTACAAAACTAGAAGCAAGAAGAGAAACCCTAAAAATCCTAACTTTGGCCCTTTGCTGGACGCTGGACGCTCTGTACGTTGCACTGCAGGGGTATTTATAGGTGCAGAAGGAGTTAGAGTCCAGTTACAACTCTCCCACGAAAACTGATCCCCAGACTCGTCAGAAATGCCGCGGAAATGGGAAATTTGCCGCGGAAACGCGGCACTTTTGTAGCCAAATGCCACGCGCTTTGGCGCGTGGCCTCTCCTGGTTCGTCCATCTGGGCGTTTCCTTCTAGAAATTGCATCCTGGCTCTTAATCTTTGGATTTGGATATAACTTGGGAATCAAGTTACCTAGATCCCAAATCTTTTCCACGAATTTTCCTTCTCTTCTTTTAGCTTTTATCCTCATCCTGCAAGTGTTTAGGGTTGAATAGAAGTCTATCCTTCCCTCTTCTTTGTATTTGCAACTTTGGCCCTTGTGTATTTGCACATTTGACATTTGGTTTTTGCACTTTTACACCTGGGCTTGGACTTGGGCTTGGATATGGGCTTTTGGGCTTCATTAAGCTTTATTTCTTATAAAAATAAGAACTCGAGGCCTGAACACAATAAATCACAAAATATTAATAAATGTGCAGAATTAAATGAATAAATATGAAAATGTGATGGTAAATGTTATGATAAAATGCATTTTTCACTACTAATCACTCACCCAACCCAAGTTGCTGGTAAACTGAGAGAGGTAGCAAGTTGATACTTGCTCCCAGGTCAAGAAGCGCTCTACTGATTTCGGTCTGTCCTATGGTACAGGAAATTGTGGGACATCCGGGATCCTTATATTTCACCGGAATGGGACCAGACAGAATTTCGCTTATATTAGTGGCCAAGAACACTTTCTTGGGCACATTGGTCTTTCTCTTCTTAGTACACATATCCTTTAGAAATTTGGCATAAGCCAGGACTTGTTGGATAGCGTCAAGAAGTGGCACATTTAATTTGACCTGTTTGAACATCTCTAGCATTTTCTCCATGTGCATATTTTTATTGTTGTTCCTAAGCCTATTGGGAAAGGGTGCTACAGGCTTATGAACTTGTTCAGCAGCTTTGTCCTCGTCAGATGTTTGTGGAGCGGATTGGGAGGAACGGCAGAGGTGGAGGCTTGAGTGGGATCAGGATGGACTGGACTCTTCTGTTGGTAGACCTGGTTGTCTACCTTCTTTCCAGATCGCATTGTGTGAACAGCATTACGCTGGTTAATTGATGGATCCTGAATTTTATATGCTTGATTGGAGGCTTTTGGGTTAACTAGTGGCTGACTAGGCAAAGTACCTTTTGGTCTTTCACTTAGGGAGCTAGCTAACTGGCTCATCTGCATTTCCAATCTTGATATGGCCTGTGAATGACTATTCAAAGTTTGTCCCTGATTCTGCATGAAAGCAGCTTGGGACTTTATGAAAGCCTCTATGCTCTCCTCCAATTTACTGATTTTCTTTTCCATTGGTGAGCCTTGGGAGGAGGAAGCTGGGGCTTGACTGGGAAAAGTTGGTGGAGGAGTAGGATGGTGAAAATTGTTGGAAAAATTAGGCCTGGGAGGATTGTTTGGGGCCCAGGAGAAATTTGGGTGATTCCTCCAACCGGGATTGTAGGTTTGTGAGTAGGGGTTGTGAGGTGGCCGTGAGTAAGCCGCGTTCATGTGTTCTGGTGGCACTTGCTGGGCATGGAAAACAGGGCAATCTTCAAAAACATGGTTTGGTGCCTGACAATATGAACAACCCGGATTGTGAATTGGTGGTGGGTTGATCTGGTTGACACTGGCTGGCTCTTTTGTTTCCAGAGCCTCTATCCTTCTCATTAGGGTAGCAATCTTGGCCTTGGCAGCTATGGATGATTCTAGAGACATGAGCCCTCCTCTTGAAGCTATAGATTGTGAATTCCTAAGTTTCTCCGAGGCTGGCTCCCATTGCAGGGTTTTCTCAGCTAAGTCCTCAAATAAATCCCAACCCTGATTCTCATCCTTCTGCAAGAACCCTCCCTGACACATGGTTTGCAAAAGGGTTTTCGTCTGATAATCTAATCCATCGTAGAGAATCTGGCACTGACGCCATTTCTCCACACCATGGTGAGGGCACTGAGCTAGGAGATCCTTGAATCGCTCAAAGTATCTCTAAAATGGTTTGCTCTGGTCTTGCTTAAACTGCATGTTGTTCTTCCTAATGAGTGCGGTTTTGTGAATTGGGTAAAATTTCTTCAAGAAGGCCTTGACGAAATCATCCCACGTCATGACTGAATCTGCTGCCAAACTGTACAACCATTTCTTAGTTAGATCCTTTAGGGAAAAAAGGGATGAAAGTAACCTAACGGCATCGTCTCCTAGCTGGGGTATACGCATCATGAGGCACATTTCTTCAAATTCCCTAACAAAGAAGTATGCATCCTCTGATTCTAAACTATGAAATTTGGGAAGAGTGTTAATGAATTAGGGCTTTAACTCAAAGTTATTTCCGTTTGCTTCAGGAAGTTTTATGCAAGATGGAAGTGAAGTTCTGATCGGGTAAAATCTATCCTGAAGCGATACCATCACTGGTTCTGAATGCAAGGGTAGAGAAGTGTTTCTTGTTAATCTGGAAGTTGACGGATCTCTCACCCACTCTTGCATGCAGCACACCACAAACAACGCAAAAACAACAAACAGCCGAAAAGAATGAAAAACAAACAAGAGAAAGAAAAACAACCACAAGCCTTAGTCTAAGGTACTTGGACCTAGACGACTCCTAACTGGTCGATTCTCCGGGGAAGGTTGTTGTAGGAACTTGACTACAAGCTAATCGGCCAGGAAAGGGCAAAGCTCGGGGGGAGGTATCCGGGCGGAGCCACGGGCCTAATTACGCCAAACCACGGAGCTTTCGAGGCTTTACCTCTCAATCCACTTTCCTTAGACACCGATTTTGCAAGAGTATAGTTCTTACAATTTCCAACCTCGGTTAATCACTTAGTGAGTCTGAGGTGTCCCTAGGGCCAACGTCTATTGATTTTTAGTTAAGGCTTGGGAAAATGTGAGTGCACTTGGAGATGGTTTTTGGGCTAAGGAAGGGTGATGAAATCCCCACCTTATCTTGTTTATTTGGGTTTTGCCCTTAAAGTCAATTGTGCAAGTGTACAGTTTATTCACAACAAGGTAACACTCAAAGCGGTAAATCACTTCAAAATGTTGGACCTATTCTATATGAATGCACACGTACCTTGTCTCCAGCACTCTTCAACAGAAATTGAAATGAATTGAAATAGACACGTGCCCTAAATGCAAAAGTCTAGTCCAAATTTCAATTAAGCAACAAATGAATTTCTGTTGAGTTTATTACACATGTATAGGGTGAAGCATTCAAGGAAACTAAAAAATTTAAAAAGCAATTTTTTTTTAGCGGCTTTCAGCAACCCTGCAAACGAGTAGGTTAGTACTTCAATCGGAAAAACTCGTTTTTACACGAATTTTTCCGAGGGCAAATGAATCCTCGCGCAATGTCCTTGGCCACCTCTTTTGCTTCTCGTGATAGTAAGCTCCTTGGTTCTTCTCCTACACACAAAAACAAAGAACAATCTTTAGTAGTGAACAATAAAGCCGTTCCCTCCCCGGCAACGGCGCCAAAATTTGATCGGCAAAAAGCAAGCACTAAATAAAAGAAGGAAGTATGGGTTGATGTTACTGCTTTTGCGGTCTTTCTTTAGTAGCGAAGTGGCTATACGGGTCGTATCCACAAGGAGGGAGAGCGATAGAAGCTTGATGTGGCTTCAAAGTTCAAGAAGAAAGAAAGTTCTTGTTTCCAAATAAAGAATTGAAAAGTGAAAACAAGTTATCTTTAAGAATTGTTGGAAAATGTTTTGGTGGTTTGTAAAAGTGGATTCTTTCTTAGTTGTAAAAATGCATGGTTAACTTTCTACTAAGTGCTCCCACTAATTTCTAACTTTTGGAAGATAGCCTCACGATGGATCATAGGCGAATACAACCCTTTTTGCATTGGAACTATTCACGTGAAAATCGAGTGAAAGTTCATCCTAAAACTTAGCCTTACTCGGCAAAAACTCGGACATTCCCTTATCAAGATCCGATAGAAGGCGAGAATAAGGGAAACCTCGAGTGCACTATTGGTATCGGCAAAGTTAAAAGGAAAAATCTCTAACTTACAACAACAAGTAAAGTATATAACTCATAGATCATCAAAACTCATTAAGCATGAAGTATAAGAAAGTAGATACTTGTAGGTAAATTAGAGTTAGAACCCTCGTCTTAAGATGCCATAGCTCTCATTTGCACAAGGCTTGTTTGGCACTATTGACTCATGCGGGTTATCAATCAAGTGTTAGAAATTAGTGGGTTGTAGTTAGTTAGCCATGCTAATGAAAAGTTAGTTAGCCATAAAAGTAAAAGAAACAACAAAGGAAAAGAAGTGGAAAGAGGAAGTTACACTACAACAAAGTAAAAGAAAAGAGGTGAAGAAGAAAGAAATTACACTACAGCAAGGAAGTAAAAGTAAATGCAAAGACAAGTAAATGGAAAGAAGGAAGAGAAGTAGTACTTGTATTATCTTGCCACCCTTCAAATACAACACTTTACACACACTCTCTCTTTCAATCTAATGGCTAAAACCTAAAATTAGAAGAAGAACAACAACAACAACTATAAACTAAAAACAAGATTACAAAACTTGCTCTAACTCTGGATCTGCTTCAACTGAAGAACCCTGGGGGGCTTTTATAGGCACCAGGGCAAAGGGGGCCACGTGACACACCTTGATCCTTCTAGGTCAATTCCCTCGAGCTCGCTTCCCATCATTCTAATGGGTTCTTTTCATAGGACAAATTGGAGAGGTTAATCTTTTTGTCATCTTTAATTTCATTCTCTCCAACTTGTTCATCACTTTTCTCCATCTCCTCTTTCTCTTCTTCTCACACTTTTTTCTCATAAATTCATCATTATCACACAACATAATTAGAGTGGCCACAATATGATTGCCTATAAGTTTAAGCTCATCCTCAAACATCACCTCAAGACTTAAATCAATAATTTTCTTTAGAGGTGTGTAACTAACCAAAGCATTCCTAACTGATTTAGCCAAACATATGGATTTGTCTTCAAATAGGTTTTCAAAGCTTTGATCAATTAGAGATTCTTGAATCATGTTTTCAAAAGCTTGATCATTGGTTGGCTCATCGAAAGTGAAGATACTCAAATCGAGTTTCGTTTTCTCAAAGGAAACTCTAAACTAAAGATCCTCAACACATATTTTCTCACCATTGTGATCACACTCTTCAGTAAAAGGCTCATTAAGAAACAAAGGCTCATTATCCGTATAGGCATCCTTGCAATTTTGATCAGTGTGCTCCATTTTCTCCATATGAGTGGATAATATCTCCTTCTCCTTAACACTTGTCTTTTCACAGAACTTAGAAAATTCATCCTCAAATTTCTCTTGAAGCAAAAGTCCATCATTATTATATTCATCTTCACAATAAGATTCAACTGGCTCCTCATGAGGTGTATGTGTTTCCAAATTATCTATGCAAAATTTATCTAGACACAGAGGATCATCATCCAAGTTACAGGCTTCATGTACATGTACAACTTTCTCAACCTGCTTCTCATATTCAAGCTCTTCAAATTAATTAAAATGAAATAATGGGGACTTGAAGGGCATCTCGATAGAACGAATAGACATGTTACTATGGTCAACGATTTGCTCTTCGGGTCTCACAGTTTTGACTTTATTCATTTAATGAAAGTTGATGTGCTCTTGAATTGACATGGGTCGAGTCGGGATTGACTCAACAGTTAGTTGACTAGAAAAGGGAACTTTCTCTTGCTCACTAACTAACTCATTTGCTGGCCTGTTTAAGTAATCTCTAATGTCATAGAGCACTTGCTTTGAAATTTGCCTAAAGTTTCAAAAGCTTCCTCTAGTGTTGGTTCCTTGTCCACCTGATTGCCATTGAACTCAATTTGTAAAAGTTGATGGAACTCTTAAACTTGATCTGGACTTGTGGTTGAAACAGGTTAATTGAGATGAGTCATTATCTTATCCATCTGAGCACATGCCTCGATTAACTGCTGATTGGTCTCGACCATAGTCTGTTGCATGGATTCGAAACTCTCTTCCAATATGCTTATTGGTTTCTCATGATCATTGTCAAATCCCCAAGATAGAGGTGATGGTTCAGTATAGGACCAATTGGATTAAGAATTTTGATATGATTGAACCCATGTAGAATCTGAATAATTCCAACACCCTGAATTAAAATTTACTGGATAGGGTTCGCTCGTAGGTCCTTGAAATGTATGAAGTTGTTTTTGACCTAGTCCTAACTGTTGGCCTAGAGGCCTTCCTCTCTAGGTTTGATGATGATTAACTCCTGTAGTTATAGTTTACTAATAATCTTGTGATATTTAGTTTCAGATATTTGATCAAGTTATTAGTAGGTGATTAGCTTCAACAAAGGTGTTTTGGAGCTTTCACATGGTGATTCAAGAGCTCGAGCATCAAGTTCATATCTAACACTCGGTTGGAGTCAAGCTCAGGAATCGCGTTTGGATCGAGTCAACTTGGAAATGGCGTTCTACAGGAAGGCTTCGGTTTGTTTAGTTAAGATTTTGTTTAGATCCATTGTAAAGATTAGATAGTGTGATATGCTCAAGTTCACAACACACACACGTTTCATGTTTTGATTTTTGGTTTAACCGATCTGGTTTTCATGAATAAATAGAATCAAAACAAGTTTATATGGTTTAATGTATATACTTCATCTATTTAGAAAAACTTATTTTGATACACTATTCATGTGTTTGGAGTTTTATATTTAGACAAAACCTATTTTTGGATTTAATGTCAAAAACATAGATATAATACCTTTCATGTATATTGGATTCTATCCATATACTATATGCTTCAAAGTTGTTTAAATATCATGTTTTTGTATTTACACGTGTTTTGGAAAAATCGGATTTTCATTTCAAATATTCTATTTTTGAAAATACAGAATTTGGTTTAAGGCAAAATTTCCAAGTCACAAAAATGGTTCAAATAGTTTGAAATATGTGTTGAATTTTTGTCACACATATTTGTATTTCAAAGATAATACAAGAACTGATTTTTGTGAAATTTATGTGTTTTTATGGGATTTAATTGATAATAAAACCCTAAGTTTTTAATACCTGATTTAGCTGGACTGGCTGACAGCCGATCGACCGGGCCAGTCGACCGTAGCAGTGGGCGGTCGACCGGGCCGGTCGACCGACGTGCACAGAACGTGCACGCAGCCAGGCTGAAGGGCCGGTCGACCGGAACAATCGACCGTCAGAGAGCCTCTGCTCTCTGGAAATGGCCCCGGTCGACCGACCCAGTCGACCGGCAGAGAGCTCTGCTCTCTGTATTAGCTCGGTCGATCGGGCGTTCGACCGGCCAGAGAGCCGTTGCTCTTTGGATCCAGTCCCGGTGATCGGGCGGTCGACCGGTAGGCGCAACGGTCAAATTTTTGACCGTTGGCCGGTCGATCGGATGGGCAAACTGACCCTTTTCAGCTGCTAACGGGCAGATTTCCAAATGGGCTATATATACCCCATTTGAAGTTAGTTTTCAACAAGAATTTTCAAGAGCAAAATTTCTATCTTCTCAAGTGTTTTAATACAAGTTTTCAAAAAAGTTTTTAAGCCAAAAGATTTCATCTTTTATTTGTTTTAAAGGGTAGGAAAAATCAAGAAAAGGAGAAGTCTTTGGGATTGTTTTTGATCTTCACTTTATATTCATTCTAGAAGTTTTCTCAAGAGTTTTTCTTTGTGCTTTTGATTTTCAAACTCTTTATTTCTCACACTTGAGCTTATCATTCTATCCTATCTATAGGATTTTGTTTTAGTGAGAAAATTGGTTTGTGGTTGAGAGAGACCACCAAGTTGTAAACCTTCCATTGATTGTGATATCCCTCTAGTGAGAGGTGATTGAGTTGATATCCCTCTAGTGATAGGTGATAGTGGAAGTGATATTTGGCTCCCTCTAGTGAGAGGTGGAGATTGTGTTAGAACCCCTCAAGTGTGAGGTGATTGTTGTTTGTGTGGCTAAGTGCCTATCCCTCTAAGTGTAGAGGTGATTTGAGTTGTGCCTTGCCTCTAAGTGTAGAGGTTGTATTGGTTGAGAGAGGAGTTGTGTACTCCCAATTGTATTTGCCCTAAATCCTTAGTGGAGGTTCCCTGTGTGGGAAGTCCTGTGTGGACGAGTTAGTGAAAATCCTTCTGTGTGAAGGCGGGGACGTAGAGCTGTGTGCTCGACCCTCGAAATATATCTCGGTGTTTGCGTTTAATTCACTTTCTCTTACTCTCTCTCTCTTACATTGTGCATTGCATCTTATTGCCATATCATATACATGCTTGTGTTGTTTGTGTGTGCCCATACTTGTTTTTAGCCAAGAGAGCTTTACATAGCACCTCAACTCTTATTTAGAAGAATTCAGAGGAGTTAATTCAGATCCTTTACCGGGAATTGGCTACACTCATTGGTTACACTAAGTGTGTTGCATTAAGTTTTTAATTCCGCATTATTGATCATTAGATTAGCCATACACCTATTCACCCCCTCTAGGTGTATTTTTCAATTGGTAGCAGAGCCTACGCTCCTGATATTAGGTTAACCACCTAGGAGTGTGATCTTGGTTTTGCTAATCTATCATTTGCATTTGCACACATTTTGTTTGCACTCATGGACTGCCCTCCCATGTTTGATATCTCTAAAATTGACACATGAAAGGTTTTGATGAGTTGGCATTTAAAAGCCATAGGTTATAAAGTTTACCTTGCCATTACCAAGGAATCCTATGTTAGTGATAGCAAGCATATAGAGGCCAATGCACTAGCCGTAGAGGCACTTAGAAAATCACTTAGCAAAGAATATTTAAATATGGTTTCTCATTGTGTTTCCACCTTTGCAGTGTGGAACATCTTGACCTCTCCAAAGCTTCAATTGCCAATCCAAATGGAGAAGGAATCTAGTGGAGAAGAGTCCGACCAACGTTGCTTCATGGTCGAAGGGAATGACTCCCTTGAGGTACATTCGGACACTCAACTAGATAGTGCTAGTTCTTCTTGTGATGAATATATTGATGCCGACGCATTGAATGAAAACTATTTATTGTTTGTGAAAAAATCCTTGAAAAATATAAGGCTTTGAAAAAGAAAAGTTTTGCTTAAAAGAAGAAAACAAAACTTGTCTTCTAAGCTTGATGTTGTTTTGTAAGAGAGGGATGAGATTTCAAGTGAACGTGACTCACTTAAATCCCAACTTGATCTTGCCCTAAATGAAAATAAGATTTTGAAAAATAAAAATGATTATGAAAATGTTTTGAAAAAAATGAAAGTCTATCTTCAAACTTATTTTTGTTTTAAAAGAAAATGATTCTTTGAAAAACAAAATTGATTTGATTTCAAAAGAATTGAAAGATTGCTTAAATAAAATAAAACTTTGAAAAATGATTTAGACTCTCATGTTTGTCATGCTAGTGTAGCTTCACATTCTAGCTCACCTATTACATGCACCTCTTCTTCCATGATTAAAAATGATATTTGTATGCTTAAGAAGAGTATTGATTGTTTGAGCACCACTTTGAGCCAATGTGCTTTGAATCATACACGTTTGGAATCTATGTTTCGAAAGAAACAAGTTCCTCCTATGCATGCACACAAACCACGGCATACACATGCTTCCCACGTTCACACCCATAATACTTTGTATGCTCATGTGTACACTTGTACACATTGTGGACGTAAGGGCCACCTTGTTAAATTTTGTTATGATAGGATACATGATTCTAATTTAACAAATAAGTTTGTTTGGGTTAGGAAAGGAGCTAACCCCCATGGACCAAAAGAGTATGGGTACCAAAGATCACTCCTATTTTATTTGATGTAGGTGTGGGCTCTCACATGACGTTAGAGTAATGGTGCCTTGAGGTGGATGCGTTCCAAGCTTAAAGAGGACAATTTAAATGCATCACTTTCAAGGGGAGTTTGGTGGGAGGACCACCATGGTTTGGAGACATAGAGATGTGCCCTCATAGTTTTCAGTAACGATCTCTAACTCCCATTTATGTTTAGATGCTTTCATATTATTCATTTTTAGCATGTTTTGATGTTTCATGATTAGTTTGTTAAATGCAATAATTATTAGACTTGTGAAATGCATGATTAGTATTTAAGATCACCCATGTTTAATATGAACTTATATTTTTGTGTTCTCATATTTGTTTTAACTATTGTGTATATCATACATCTAATGCAGGTGCATTTATCATAATGATCATATGAGTTTTGTTTTGATTTCTATGCTTCATGTTTTGACTACATGTTAGATGTTAGTTTTCATTAAAACTTGGATGTATGCTTGTACAACTAGTGAGGCACAAATAGATTATTATATGTTTGTGCTTAAATGCTCATTTGTACCCATTAGATGTACTAGTATAGCCTAGTTTTGATGATTCATACATTTTGACTTGTATTCCATATTTTTGACATGTTTTTCATGTTTATGATAAACTTCATGTATATGTCTATTTTGTCTAAACTATTTGTTATATATATACATCCTTGAGCCACTTGCCTTCATGCATATACTTTTGTGGACTCGTTCATGTTTGGATATGTATGTATACTCTAGTTTGTACAAAACATACGTGTGCCTTGAAGATTAAATTATTTTGATGAAAATTAGATTCTCTTGTGTTTCATGTTTTAAGGAATTTTATATTGAGCTTGATTGCCTATTTTCATGATGATGTGTTTCACATAACTCTTATACACTCACTTTACTTAATATTTTCTCATGATTTTGTTTTCATGAGTATGATATGTGCCTTATAGATTTTGAGTGTTGATGATCGTTTGACTTACATATTTTTCATGAAATATAATTTTGTTTTATTCCTTGCTTAAAGGATTTCGTACTAGTTTACAAATTTATCATTAAACTAGTTGCGTCATTCTTCATATGGTAGAGTTTTCAAACGTGTTATATTATTTTCACTTATTTTTGAAAACCCCTAGCCATCTAAGGGCGGTTGGTTGGTTAGGCGACCATGTCTTGTATGCTCATTATTGAAAATCTATTTAAAGCATGTGCATGAAATGGGTGGTAGGAAGTATGAGACATACACTTGATCTTATTTTATTTTCAATTGATATAATTGTATCTTTTCAATTGGTATCACTATTGACATTCATTTTGTATACTCATATTTTTTTATATATGTATGCTTAAACTTCAAATAGTATCAATTTCGATTGGTATTCAATTTTCCATACATATATATATGTTTTATTTGTACTTACTATATCTCTATATCTTTGAGCACAAATTTTGGTTAAGCTAAGCTTGATTCCTTAAATGACAATTATATTTCAATTGATTATTTTTCAATTGCTATCTTATACAAGCTTATGCATCATTTGTTTGGTATTTCATAAAGGGGGAGAAAATTCATATTTTACCTTTCAATTGATTTTGTTTATCTTTGGTATTTTACTCCCACACTTTATGTTGAAAAATGATTGAAAAATGTTATTAATTTTTTAATTTGGTATCATACGCTCCTAATGAAAATCATTTTCAATTTGTATATGTTTCATTATTTTCAATTGGTATATGTTTCATTTCAATATTGGTATCAAAAATATTAAATTGATATTATTCTCTATTTGGTATCTCTATTGCAAAATGAATTTAGTGTTTAACCAAAAAGATTGGTTTATGTATTTCATTTGGTATCAAAAGTGTAAAATATTTTCAATTGGTACTAATTTTTGCAATTGGTATCAAGATTACTTATATGTTTATATCTTTCAATTTGGTATCAAAATTTTTGGTATCTTCAAGATGTTTGTTTATTTTCAATTGGTATCATCCTTTGGTATCATGATGTTTCTATGTATACCTTTGCACTAAATTGATATTTTTTTTTCAATTGGTATCATAATGCTTTGATTTGATTTTACCCCTTGTTGATTTTTGTTTCGGACGAAAAGGGGGAGAACATTGTTTTATTGTTTACTTTAACCCCTTTTTTCATGATTGACAAAAAGGGGGAGAAGTATTTTAGTATATATGCATGTTTATATCAAAGTTTATATTAAAAATATTTGTTTTATGTTTTATTGATATTGGTATCAAGAGCATGGATATTAGTATCAAGAACATATTTTGTTGTTTGGTTTTGTTGGTATCAAGAGCCTGTATTGAAATTTTTATTGGTATCAAGAGCAATTATTTAAGAACATGTTTATTTTAAGTTTATATTTTCAATTGGTATTTAAGAACATGTTTATTTTAAAATTTGATATCAAGAGCATGTTTATTTCATTGTTTTATGCATGTTTATGCATATTCATGTTTATAGCATTCATGACATATCCTTATTGTTTATTGCTATGCATGAGTTAAGGGGGAGCTTCTTTGAAGCTTAATTTTAATCCATGCATATATAACTCCATGAGTTTTGTCATCATCAAAAGGGGGAGATTGTTGGCCCAGAGGCCTTCCACTCTAATTTTGATGATGATTAACTCATGTAGTTATAGTTTCCTAATAATCTTGTGATATTTAGTTTCAGATATTTGATCAAGTTATTAGTAGGTGATTAGCTTCAATAAAGGTGTTTTGGAGGTTTCACATGGTGACTCAAGAGCTCGAGTGTCAAGTTCATATCTATCACTCGGTGGAGTCAAGCTCGGGGAATCACGTTTGGATCGAGTCAACTTGGAGACGACGTTCTACAAGAAGGCTTCGGTTTGTTTAGTTAAAATTTTGTTTAGATCCATTGTAAAGATTAGATAGTGTGATATGCTCAAGTTCACAACACACACACGTTTCATGTTTTGGTTTTTGGTTTTTGGTTTTTGGTTTAACCGATCTTGGTTTTCATGAATTGATAGAATCAAAACAAGTTTACTTGATTTAATGTATTTGCTTCATCTATTTAGAAAAACTTATTTTGATACACTATTTATGTGTTTGGAGTTTTATATTTAGACAAAACCTATTTTTGGATTTAATGTCAAAACATAGATATAATACCTTTCATGTATATTGGATTCTATCCATATAATATATGCTTCAAAGTTGTTTAAATATCATGTTTTTGTATTTACACGTGTTTTAGAAAAAATCGGATTTCCATTTCAAATATTCTATTTTTGAAAATAGAGAATTTGGTTTAAGGCAAATTTTCTAAGTCAACAAAATGGTTCAAATAGTTTTAAATATGTGTTAAATTTTTGTCACACATATTTGTATTTCAAAGATAATACAAGAACTGATTTTTTTGTGGAATTTATGTGTTTTTATGGGATTTAAATGATAATAAAAACCCAAGTTTTTAAGAACCTGATTTAGCTGGACTGGCTGACTACCGGTCGACCTAGCAGTGGGCGGTCGACCGGGCCAGTCGACCGACGTGCACAGAACGTGCACGCAGCCAGGCTGAAGGGCCGGTCGACCGCCAAAGAGCCTCTGCTCTCTGGAAATGGTCCCGGTCGACCGACCCGGTTGACCAACCCGGTCGACCGGCAGAGAGCTCTGCTCTCTGTATCAGCTCGGTCGACCGGGCGGGGACCGGCCAGAGAGCCGTTGCTCTTTGGATCCAGTCCCGGTCGACCGGGTGGTCGACTGGTAGGCGCAACGGTCAAATTTTTGACCGTTGGCCGGTCGACCGGAAGGGCAAACTGGCCCTTTTCAGCTACCAACGGGCAGATTTTCAAATGGGCTATATATACCCCATTTGAAGTTGGTTTTCAACAAGAATTTTCAAGAGCAAAATTTTCATCTTCTCAAGTGTTTTAATACAAGTTTTCAAAAGAGTTTTTAAGCCAAAAGATTTCATCTTTATTTGTTTTAAAGGGTTGGAAAAATCAAGAAAAGGAGAAGTCTTTAGGATTATTTTTTATCCTCACTTTATATTCATTCTAGAAGTTTTCCCAAGAGTTTTTCTTTGTGTTTTTGATTTTCAAACTCTTTGTTTCTCACACTTGAGCTTATCATTCTATCCAATCTATAGGATCTTTGTTTTAGTGAGAAAATTGGTTTGTGGTTGAGAGAGACCACCAAGTTGTAAACCTTCCATTGATTTTGATATCCCTCTAGTGAGAGGTGATTGAGTTGATATCCCTCTAGTGAGAGGTGATAGTGGAAGTGATATTTGGCTCCCTCTAGTGAGAGGTGGAGATTGTGTTGGAATCCCTCAAGTGTGAGGTGATTGTTGTTTGTGTGGCTAAGTCCCTATCCCTCTAAGTGTAGTGGTGATTTGAGTTGTGCCTTGCCTCTACACTGTATTGGTTGAGAGAGGAGTTGTATACTCTCAATTGTATTTGCCCCAAATCCTCAGTGGAGGTTCCCTGTGTGGGAAGTCCTGTGTGGACGAGTTAGTGGAAAACTTTCTGTGTGAAGGCGGGGACGTAGAGCTGTGTGCTCGAACCTCGAAACATATCTCGGTGTTTGCGTTTGATCCACTTTCTCTTACTCTCTCTATTACATTGTGTATTGCATCTTATTGCCATATCATATAAATGCTTGTGTTGGTGTGTGCCCATATTTGTGTTTAACTAAGAGAGCTTTACATAACACCTCAACTCTTATTTAGAGGAATTCAGAGGAGTTAGTCCAGAGCTCTTCACCGAGAATTCGGCTACACTCGTTGGTTACACTAAGTGTGTTGCATTAAGTTTTTAATTCTGCATTATTGATCATTAGATTAGCCATACACCTATTCACCCCCCCCCCCTCTTTGTGCATTTTCACTAACGAATACCCTACCAAAAGACATTGTTCAGAAGAGTGAGATGAATTTTGACAGTGATAGCACCAAATTGGAGAATTAGATGTAAAAGATGGGATAATGGGTTGGATGTCGTTATGAAAGGTAGGAAGAGGGGTTGGTGGATGAAAAGGAGGGTATGGCCTATAGCATGGATCGTAACCAAATAAGTTTTGATAGGCCATGGAGAAAGAAATTTTTTTTTTTTTTTATATGATTTTTTTTGAATTTTTTTTTTTGAGTATCTCTCTTTTTTTTACAATCCGATAAGAGTGTCTAAACTAAACATAGAACACAGTGTCCCCGGCAACGGCACTAAAAACTTGATGGGGAGATTTCGCTCCTTGTTTTAAATTAGCCGCAAGCGCATGGTCGTTCGGTTATAGTACTTGAGTGTCGGTCCACAGGGACATGTGACTTATTAGTTTCAACACTTTTAGACGAATTGAGTGAAAAGTTTGTGAGTATGGGTGAAATACGTGTAAATCTAAGGAAAATCAAGTCAAGCACTTAGGATCGAATCACCTACAATAGAATCAAGTGGTCAATCTCGGACTCCATACTAGTCTGTTGTTACTCACCAAAATCTTTATTCTTAGTAGGCAAAGTAAGTCTGAATACTAGATCTAAGTACAGGGTATTATCCAGTTACATGATCCATCAAAGATAAATTAAATGATTAAATAAATAAAAGCAGGAAAGCAACAAAACCCTAAGCATGGATCATTAACTTCTGATGCATATTCTGTCAAATATCCAGTTATTCTAAAAATTAATCTCCTAAAAGTTGTCGGTCAATTGGTGTGCAAATAACCTTATATAGAGATCCAACGGATGGCAACAAGATATTCTAGTCTAAGTTCATCTCCCCTAAATGCAAGAGGAAATTTAGTTAAGCTTGATTAAATTATTAATAAAATAGTCTACTAAATAATCTATAATTAAATTGAACAATTAATGCTACAATTAAATAACCAAAATAATTAAATTAATTAACTATCTAATAAATAAAGCTAAGAAAGATAAAAGAAAAAAAATTACCTGAATGTGACTTGCCCAAAGTCTTATGCTTATGATCTCCTTTCGTTTACTTCTCGTGCACAAGATTCGAGGCAATGAAAATTTAAAAGCATGAAGCAAAATTTTTAATATTAAAATAAAATAAAAAAGCTGCCGAATTACATGGCCAAAATCGGCCAAAAAATACAAAAAAACCGCCTCCCTTCGTGAAACCAAGGTTCGAAGATTTATAGCATTTATACATGATATCCTCACTCCAATTTTACAAAGCCACTTCTTCTAATAATTTTCCCTTTCAACTCATATAATGAATAATGGGAGTAAAAATAACAAAGGAGAATCAATTCTGGATAAAATATGTGTAAAATTATCTTTAACTCCCTATATTTTTTAAACTTGCATTTCAGTCCAATTCAGAGGCAGAAGTAGACTTTCTTTGATAATTTTGAGCTAACAAATGAGTGAATTAGAAGACGTCATCAACAGAAAAGTTGTATCTCTCTAAATTATCTTTTTGAATACATCTTGAATGACCTCTTTTGATATCTCATTACCAAAGTTATGATCAAAACACCTCAACATACTAGGAAAGCATCCTTTAATCTTTTACAAATTGAGTGATTAATTGCTGAAAATCACAGGATTTCTCTTTTTTTCCTTTATCTGTTCCCTGCAAAATATAATCTAATATACCCGAGTAGCATTATTTTTATATAAATAATAGATAATTAGGAGTATAAAAATGATGTAAAATTGTGCTGATCAAATGCGTATTATAAAATCAGGGTATTACAGGATATTTTCGGCCTGCGTATATATGTCATCCTAACGTCTCGGTACCCATGAGATCAGGGCATTACACTTTGTCTTGAAGATGTGCAAAGCAAACTGTGGTAGCTTCGTCTACTATGAAAGCCGAATATATTGCATGTTTTGAGGCAACCCAACATGTTGTTTGGCTTAAGAATTTTATCAGTGGGTTGAAGGTGGTGGATTCGATTAGCAGGCCGATAAGGTTATTTTGTGATAATGCTGGCATTTTCAGATTTATTGAGAATCAAAATGTTACTAGCAGTAGTAGACATGGAATTTAAAAATGATACTAGTTCTGTGATATGGAATTGTCTTTGAGCTATGATAAACTCTCTGTACATCTTTGATCTATTGCCAGTGATGTTTTTAATGATTGGTTAAAAGAAATGAATCTAATTTTCATTTATATCAAAATTCAAATAGATGGCCATCGGCAAATGTAAAGGATCAAAGATATTTTATTTGGTTTTGAACATTTCCTGTATGTGTGAATCTGGTGGGAGAGTGTTGGATTACTTGATCTGATCCACACATACTGTAGTTCAAAATCTGATTCAGGTCTAGTTAGCTAACATGGAGACGTTTAAACTATGTGGGTTTTAACTAAAAATAAGATTCCATTTGGTTGTTGGTTAGCTAACATGGAGACGTTTAAACTATGTCGGTTTTAACTAAACTTTACTTTGCTCCCTTTAGGCATGATGTAGCATGCTAGAATGTTGTAAGACAACATTTTGCTGACATTTTGCAGAAGCTGGTGTAGCGATTGATGCTGCAGGAAATGAGTTGGACTTCTCAAATGGGAGGTGTCTTGATCCCGACACAGGCATCATCATCACAAACAAGAAGCTAATGCCATCAGTCTTGAATACAGTACATGCTTCTCTATATACCTTTCAATCTGCTTCACCTTTGTAATTTTTTTTTTTTTAGCAAAATAATTCTCAAAGAGCTTCAACACCATTGAGAGCACACAGATTTTTGACTTGATCGAAACTAAAACTTTTTAATTATTCAGTGAATTGAAATCATAATTGAATTTTGTTAGGATTTAATTAGATATATGGATCCTAATTAATAACTAGTCGAATTAGACATTGGCATCCACATGCTAGTAGCCAACAGCGCCCATCTGCGTCAGTATTTTAACTTTAAACATTATAGGCTGGGCTTCATTTGCTGTCACTGTGGGGAGATTTCGCTCCTTCATTTACTGTCACAAAAATAAGTTCTTATGAATATTTGAAGAACAAATATGTGTGACCGAAAATCAACACATATTACAAACTATTTGAACTATTTTTGTGATATAGAATGTGTGATATACAAATATGTGTGACAAAAAATCCGATTTTCCTCAAACTTGTATAAATACAAAAATAAGATAATTAAACTCTTTTGGAGCATAGAATGTACGGATAGAATCCAATATACATATAAAAGACATATCTATGTTTCTGACATTAAATCTAAAATAAGTTTTATTAATTACAAAATTCTAAACACATGAAATAGAATCATCAATATAAGTTTTTCTAAATATATAAAGTATAAATGTATATAGATGAAATTCAATATACATTAAAATATGTAAACTTATTTTGATTTTATCTATTCATGAAAATCATATATATGTGTACTTAAAATTCAAAATCGGTTAAACCGAAAAACGAACGTATTGAACTTGTGTGTGTATGTGAACTTGAGCATATCAATACTAGTCTATCTTACACAAAATCTAAACACAATTAAAACTAAACAAACAGAAGTTTTCTTGTAGAACTCATTCTCCTAGCCAACTCGATCCAAACACGATCCAAAGAGCGTGACTCCATCCGAGTGCTAGATGCGATCTTAACGTGCGAGCTCTTGAATCAACACGTGCTAGCTTCAAAACTTTACTTCGAATCTTTCGTTGAAGCTAAACACTGACTAAGATCTTGATAGAAAATCTGAAACTATATAATCACAAGATCATTAGTATTATAACTACATGAGTTGATCATCATCAAAACTAGAGTGATGGGCTTTTGGGTCAACAATCTCCCCCTTTTTGATGATGACAAAACTCATGGAGTTATATATGCATGGATTAAAGATAAGCTTCATAGAAGCTCCCCCTGAACTCATGCATAACAAATAAATATAAAGATATTTAATGAAGTGCATAAACTAAACAAAATATATATGTATAAATACCAATATTAAGCATGCTATGCACAAATACTAATATTAGGCATGCATATATAAACTCACTAGAATTCTTCTCCGCATATTTGTTAATTCATCAATAAAGGGGTGAAAGCAATTAAACAATAAAGATGTATATGTTATATACAGTTATGAAGAGGAGAGACGCTAAATTAGCTCCCGCTGCAGACATGCATTATATGGAGAAGGGATGACTGACCCTGACCCACATAAAATATAATATACAATGTATAAGCGGAGATGTTAAGCTCCCCTTTCATATAGGAAATACATATCAACAAATTTTGAAACCACTTTTAAAACAAATTCCTGAAATTTCTTGAAGTCAAGAAAATGAATTATGATACCAATGAAATCAAATATTAGTTGTAAAACAAATGTTGCTACTACTTGTAGGAAAATAAAATTTTAAGATACCAATAGTAGATTTGATACCAAATGTATTTCAATGTAAATTTTTTATACAAATTGAAGGTAAAACATGAAATATATTTGATACCAAACAAATATCAATTGAAATTAATGCATAAGCTTGTAGAGATACCAATAAACATTTAGAATTAAATTAAGTTTAGCATAGACCTTTTGTGTTCTAGAAATGTGTAAAGACATTGTAAAACCAGCACAAGAAAAAATCATATATATGTATGTATGAAAATGAAAATATCAATTTGAAATATGTTGCATACATATATACGAAAACAAGTATGAGTATACAAAAGTGAAATATCTTGAAAATCAAGTGTATAACTCATAATAATCCACCCTATCATGTATAAGTTTAAATAGATTTTCAATAAGGCACACAGGGCATGGTCGCCCATCCAACCGCCCTTTGAAGGTAGGGATTTTCGAAAATGTGATTTGAAAATATTTTAGCATAGTTTGAAAAATACTACCACATGAAGAATAGTGAACTAATTTAAAGTATTTTTCAAAATTAGTTTGAAATCCTTCAAGTAAGAAATAAAACACTAAAGTATCCCATGAAAACATGAAAATCACACGCTCATCGATACTCAAATGGCAACAAAGCACGTATATGCTCAGGAAACAAAAAATCACGAGTAAACACTAAACGTAGAGTGTAATAGTCATGTAATAAGTATAATCATGAGATAGGCAAAGAAGCTCATATAAAATTCATTTATAAACATGAAAAACATAAAAATTCAACTTTCATCAAAACAAAACAAACTTCAAGGTATATGTATGTTTTGTCTATACTAAAGTATACATACATATCCAAACATAGACAAGTCTACAAAAATATATTGCATGAAGGCAAGTGACTCTAAGATATACATGTATATCTATTAGTTCTAAACAAAAATAACATATACATAAAGCTAAACATGTACAAAAAAGTGAAAACAAGTATAAATGAAAGAATCATCAAAACTAGGTTGTACATGTACATATAATGAGTACAAATGAGAAATGAAGTACAAACATATAATAATCAAGTGTAGCTCACTACCTGTACAATCCGTTGATTTTTTCCAACTGATTGAGGGATTTTCCTTGATCCTCTCCAACCAATTAAGAAGTAAAAAGATTTTAGCAATTAACTGCCCAAAGTGATATTTCATCACATTAATCTCATGCTGAAATTTTAAATGGTCAAAAATAACCATATGAGCTCGCAGTGGAGCAACCTCACAGCGGAGCTAAAAAAGCTACATGCGAAGCTAAAAGATAAGCTCATAGCGGAGCTAAGGGTAACTTGTGCGAAGCTACCATTAAGCTTGTAAATAAGCTTAAAACAGAGCTCACAATAGAGCTATGAAAAAGTTTTAGGCGAAGCTAAGAAATGAGCCCACAGGGAGCTATTGAACTTGCTGTGAAGCTAAAGTTGAGCTTGTAGCGAAGCTAAATGTTAGCCTCTTAGGCTTCTTCAAAAGGCAAATGCTTTGCTCACTAACGCTTCACTGGATCAGTGGAGTTCAAGTCATTGGTTTGTCCATCAGGGATATGCAAGTTTTAAGCCTATCTGTGATTTGTGTTTTAGAAGTGTCGAGAAGTTTGACATCATTCGGATCGGTTGCAGAGTTGCCTTGGAGTTTGTCTTTTTAGAGTGTCAACAAATGTATATTGCGTAATTTATTATTACAGTTTGTTCAGTATACAATTTCAATATAATCATGTTAAACTATTTACGGGGATCTTCAAGAATTGAGTATCAGTAGTATCCCTATTTTCAGGGATTCAGTAATCTGTAGTACAGGAATTAATAGTACAGTAATCAGGAGTACCAGTTCTCCGGTATCAATACAGTAGTAAGTCCCCGTAAATCAGTAATCATGATTATACTCAGTCAAGAGTTACGGTATCTAGCCTGGAAGCAGTGTAATTAATAGATCAGGAGTTATGGTACCGTCCAGTAATTGTAATCAGTATATTTAATGAAGTCAGTATATGTTACATGTCAATGTCTAAGCGTCAAGTGTTAGATGAAGTATCAGCATGTTGTATCATTATCAATATCAGATAATTTGTAAATCATGTAAATGATATCAGGAATTCACAATTATTAAAATAATGATAAGAAGCAGCGTTATATCTCTGCACAGACAAGTAGTGCGAAGTAATGCTGGGGCAAGATCAGCGAACAGTGTTAATACAATTAAACACATAGTGGAACTTGGGAATGACTTGGTCTTTAATGTGAATCTTAAATCTGACAGAGTTCCGCCTGGGCGTGTCTAGTGATAAAACGTTGGGCGCTTGGTCTCGCCTACTAGGTGAAGCTATAAAACAGAGCTAAACCGTTAAAAACCTCAGAGAGGTTAAGCTCGGAGGCTGTAGTGTAGAACAGTGGAGTGTTAACCTAGTGGCTGTATAAATACCTGTAGAAGGTGTTAGTACCACACAACAAGTAAGAATATTGTAATAATAACAATCATGACACCGTAGGGAACTCCTGAACTGAGTGGGCAAACCTTCTTTCCCCAGTCACCTCAAAATCCGAAGGTGTCAGGTGATGGCGGTGACCTTTTGCCTTTTGGGTGACCTGAGAGCGGTCTCTGGGATAACGCTACCCCGAAGAACGGTTTGTCCGAGTGCTTTATCCCAACCACCCCTATCGGATTACCACGAAGGACAAGGCATCAGGCGTTGGCCCATTATGCCCATTGGATAACCCGCAGGGCGGTCTCCTGAGACAACACAACCTTGAAAGGAAAGTTTTTTTCCGAGAGTCTTCTTTTGTAACCTACACCACCATTAATCCCAAAATACAAAATCCAGATAATTTCCAAAAATACACTAAATTCAGTAAAATACAGGGAATTCCTTAAAAATATATAGGAAATTCCTAAATATGCAAGTAAATCCCAAAAAACACAAAAAAATTTCGTAAATACAAAAAAATTCCTAAAAATATATAGTTAATTTATAAGATATAGAAAAATCCTATCAATGCCCAGGTAATTTCTAAAAATTACAGAAAAATCTTAGAAATATCCAGGAACATTTATACAAGTCTAAATATATCAGCTAGTACATACAACGCCCAGAACATTTATATAAATATTTCAACAGTTATTTCTACAGGGAAAGTACTCGCCTATAATCGGGAATATACCTAATACCACGTCCATGTGTGCACGTGTACGGGTAGTGTGTGTGAATGTGTGTGAAGCTCAGGTGCTAACCGTGAGCTATCGAGAGAGAGAGAAAGAGAAAATGAAGAGGAAGAGAGAATCTAGAGAGAGAAAATGTATATTTTGTATTTAGAGGAGAGAGAAAAAGATTTTTGGAGTATTGTTGGTGGACTATGGTGAGTAGAGGGGGTAGAGGGGAGGAGAGGCTGACGGCCTTGAGGGAGGTAAGAGATTAGAGAGAAGTTTGAGAGAGAAGAGAGAAAGTAGGTTTTTTGGTAGTTTTTAGAGAGAGAAAGAGATGGGAAGAGAGGGTGATGCGACATGCTAGGATAGGCGAAGGAGGTGTTATGGTGGTGGTGATGGTAGTAGTTTAGTGGTGGTAGGATTCTTCGAGAAAGAAAGAAAGATTTTAGAGAGATAATCTCTCTTTTTTATAGAGAGAAAGATGTGAAGAGAGAGGTAGGGGCCGACTAGGCTAGGGGAGAAGGCGATGGTGTTGTGGTGGTGGTTATGGAGATAGTGTGGTGATTGTAGGATTTTTTTTAGAGAAAGAAAGAGATTTTAGATCGAGAAGTGAGAGAAAATGGTCAAGAGAGAGTGGGACTTGGCTGGCCATTATTGGGAGGAGAGGGAGAAAAGATAAGGGGGAGGGAAGAGGCTTGTGGAGGAATCCAAGTCATTTGGCTTCTTGGAGAATAAAGAAAGAGAGAAGATTCTAGAAAAATGGAGGAAAGGAAAGTAAAAAGAAAGAAAAAAGAAAAGAAAAAGAAAAGAAAGGAAAAAGAAAATGTAAATTGTAAATCATGAGGGGCTAAGTGCAAAAGTCCCCTAAGAAATAAAATAAAAAGAAAAATGATAAAAAATGGAAAATAAATGAAATTTTAAAGGAAAATTAAGGGAAAAAAAGGAAAAAGGAAAGATTTATTAAATGAAAAAATAAAAATATTTTGAAATTTTATCAGCTAAATCTATATCCAGTGTAGTGTCTTTAAAAAAATTTCAGGTCAAACGGAAGTAAAAACATACATAAAATGACACATGTAATATCAACACATCAAAAATCATAAAAGGATGCTGAAGGGGAGATTTCGCTCCTCGTTTTAAATTAACCGCAAGCGCACGGTCGTTCGATGGTAGCACTTGAGGGTCGGCCCACAGGGACATGTGGCTTTTTAGTTTCAACACTTTTAGGCGAATTGCGTGAAAAGTTTATGAGTGTGGGTGAAATACGTGTCAATCTAAGGAAAATCAAGTCAAGCACCTAGGATCAAATCCCCTAAAGTAGAAATAAGTGGTCAATCTTGGACTCTATACTAGTCTGTTGTTACTCACCAAAATCTCTGTTTCTAACAGGCAAAGTAAGTCTGAACACTAGGTCTAAGCACAGCGTATTGTCCAGTGACATGATCCATCAAAGGTAAATTAAATGATTAAATAAATTAAAAGCAGGAAAGCAATAAAACCCTAAGTATGGACCATTAACTTCCGATACATATCCTGTCAAATATCCAGTTATTCTAGAAATTAATCTCCTAAAAGTTATCGGTCAATTGGTGTGCAAATAACCCTATATAGGATATCCAATGGATGGCCACAAAATATTCTAGTCAAAGTTCATCTCCCCTAGACGCAAGAGGAAATTGAGTTAAGCATGATTAAATTATTAATAAAATAGTCTACTAAATAATCTATAATTAAATTTAATAATTAATGATACAATTAAATAATCAAATAATTAAATTAATTAACTATCTAATCAATAAAGCTAAGAAAGATACAAGAAAAAAATTACCTGAATGTGACTTGCCCAAAATCATATGCGCATGATCTCCTTCCGTTTAATTCTCGTGCACAAGATAGGAGGCAATGAAATGCAATAAAAATTCAAAAGCACAAAGCAAAATTTTTAATATTAAAATAAAATAAAAAAAACTGCCGAATTACATGGCCAAAATCGGCAAAAAAAAAACAAAAAAAACCGCCTTCCTTCATGAAACCTAGGTTCTAAGATTTATAATATTTATACATGATATCCTCGCTCCATTTTTACAAAGCCACTTCTCCTAATAATTTTCCCTTTCAACACATATAATGATTAATGGGAGTGAAAATAACAAAGGAGAAATTAATTCTACATAAATATATGTAAAATTATCTTTAGCTCCCTAGATTTTTCAAACTTGCATTTCAGTCCAGTCCAGAAGCAGAAGTAGACTTTCTTTGATAATTTTGAGTCAACAAAATGGCTGAATTAGAGGAAGTCATCAACAGAAAGGTTGTAGCTCTCTAAATTCTCTTTCTGTAAACATCTAGAATGATCTCTTTTGCTATTTCATAGCCAAAGTTATATTCAAAACACCTCAACATGCTTGGAAAGCATCCTTTAATCTTTTACAAATTGCGTGATTTAATTGCTGAAAATCATAGGATTTCTCCTTTTTTTTTCTTTTACCTGTTCCCTACAAAATATAATCAAATTTACCTGACTAGCATTAATTATATATAAATAATAGATAATTAGGAGTATTGTAACGCCCCGATCCCGGCGATACGGGGACGTCACTGCAACGTATATACGTAAGTCCGAATTACCTTCCCGTATATACGCTAAGCATCAGTACAGACAAGAATCAGAGTACGGAAGCAAATGGTGCATTATACATTCCAACACATATATACAATTACAGAATTATCACCAGAGTGATTACAATATTACATGAATATCATATCACTAATATGCGCAAATGCGAGAGTACAAGGAATATACATAAATGAACAGTATAAAAAGGAGCTCGCATACAAGTATGCAAGGAACTGTACAAGTGAAAAGTATAAAAGAGCACTCACGAGTTTGCTAAGGAAAACTCGAGAGGCACAAAGGGGGTCTGGAAGGATGTGGCTCTGGACTGTCGTCTGGAGATCCACGCTACCGCTGCGCCACTCTGAGCAGTAACGGGGGAAATCCATACGCTCCGGGCTCCAAGACCTGGACGTGAGAATCCAGGGGAGTCAAATGATACTCCCCAGGCGAGTGTAGAAGCAAAACCAAGTGGTGAAGCAGGGTGAGCACAATAATGCATATATCAAGTGGGAATACTCAGGAGGCAGATAGGATAGAGCAGGTAAGAATAGATATGGCATGATAATCATAAAACGGGAAATCAGAATAAAACCAAGGACGAGCTACAAGGTAGTCATATCATAATACTCATAAAACATGAAATCCGATATAAAGTCCGGGAAAAGCAAATACGGTAAGGCACAGCACAAATTCATAGCTATTTAAGATGTAGGCTTTGGTATGCGTCCCATTCCACATACCTCTACTTACAACTTAAAGAGCCGGTTATTATGACACTTTATTATTACTCGTCTTGCCCATATATCTCGGTATGTGTCTCGGTGTACGGCCAACTCACATACATCCATATATAAGCAAGTCGAGGTTGTTATTGGAAACAGCGGGGGTATCAACGAACTATGTTTACAGTGGGTCCCGTGCATGCCCGGGACCACGGTCCAGGGTGTTCCGTTGCATGGTGACGGAACCAGCCGCAAGGCCTATCAGGAGGGACTTATGTATGCCCTATCAATCAGGAATAAGGGAGCCAGCTCTCCCCTCGGTCCCCTGGAGTACCACAGGTCAGACCGGATATATAGTGCACAACCTAATGCCACTGTAAACACGAACACATATCGATATCCGCATGTTTCCCCGACCCAATACAAGTTGGTCCTTTTTAGGATTCATTAGTTTAATTATCACTTTACGGGAAAAACAGGAAATAGACATGATCAGGAATAAGGAGTACATAAGTACTATATAGTCAGGTCACTGCATGTAAAGCAGGAAAACAGGTCACTGATCATGATACAGGATAATAAGGTAAGGTTCCCGTAAAGGTGATAATCACAAGTCAAGTCATCATGCTGGGTGTCAAGTGATAGCATGACAGAGTGGTGATATCTAGTAAACAACCAAGCATATCAAAGGATTGATAATAGTCTGGGTAAGTCATAATATAACAAAGGTCTTACCAAGTGGTAGCATGCCAGGTGGTCAGGTGATAATACACTAGATGGTCAGGTGATATACATGTGTTAAATAAGAGCATGCAACTGAAGAGTCGGAGGTAATGGTATGGCAAGGTAACATAAAAGTAACCCAAAGTACAACGACCACGAAGGGTCGGCCACGCATAGTATAGCACAGTAAAAGACATGAAACATGAAATAAAATACATGGAAGCTAGAGCGAGAACATTTGCATAATCAATGAAATAGTAAAGCAAGAGGGCAACGAGAATACTCGCCTGAGTCACCAATATACCGAAATATCCGAAATCCACGGAAGCTTGGGATGCGCCACAAAACCTGATATAAATATGTAGAGTGAAGAGGAGAGAGAAAGAGAGGTTTAGAGAGAGAAAGTCTAGAGAGAGAACTATTTAGAGAGAAAAGTGAAGAGGAGAGAGAAAGTGAAGAGAGAGAAAGAGAGAGAAATCTAGAGAGAGAAAATGGGATTTTTAGAGAGAGAAAGTGTAGAGAGAGAAAGTCTAGAGAGGGAAAGGGATTTCTAGAGAGAGTCTATTTAGAGAGAGAAAGTGAGATTTTAGAGAGAGAAAGAGATGATGAGAGAGAGAGAGAATTAGGAGAGAGGGAGTGTGCGGTTGAGAGAGAGAGAGAGCTAGAGTGAGAAAGAGAGGAGAGAGAAAGAGAGAGGAGAGAGAAACAGTGAGAGAGAGAGAACAAGAGAGAGAAAGAGAGAGGGAGGACAGGGGAGAGAAACAGAGAAGGGGGGGCTGTTGCCCCCCTTGCTCCCGCACACAGCGCCCCCCCCACTGGGGGCGCTCAGCCGGCCGCCGGCCAGGGCGGCGCCGGCCGCCGGCAGAAAGGAGGGGGCGGCTGCCCCCTCAACAAGGCACAGGAGGGGGCTGTGCCCCCCTCCAGCAAGGGAAAAGAGAGGGGGGGCTTGCCCCCCCTCTCCGGCCAAGCACAGGGGCCCAGGTGGGCCCCTGGCTGCACGCGGCCGCCGGCCACGCCGGCGGCGCCCAAGACCAGGGTGGCGCCGGCCACCCCAAAAAGGGAAAGGAAAAAGAAAGAAAAAGAAAGAAAAAGAAAGAAGAAAAGGAAGAAGAAAAGGAAAAGAAAAGAAGGAGGAGGAGAAGGAGGTGGCTCGCCGGGGTTGGAGGGCTCGCCGGCGGCGGTGGAGTCGGCCGGATCTGGAGGGAGGAAGAAGAAAAGAAGAAGAAAAAAGAAAGAAAAGGGAAAAAGAAAAGAAAAGGAAGGAAAAGAAAAAGAAAGAGAGAGAGAGAGGAAGGAGGCTCCTCGCCGGCGGTGGTGGCCGGAGGGTCGCCGGAGGGCTGGCGGTGGTGGTCGCCAGATGAAGAAAAAGAAGAGAGAGGAGAAAAGAAATGGAGGGAAAGGAAGGAGAAAGAAAAGAAAAAGGAAAAGAAAAAGAAAAGGAGAGAGAGTGAGAGGGATGGTGATGGGAGAGAATTAAATGAGGGGGTGAGGTGGCGTTGGTGAAGTCGGTGGGAAAAGAAGGAAAAGAAAGGAAAAGAAAGAAAGAAAGATTCAAAAAAATAATAATATAATAATAAGGTTGAAAAATCGACTGTCTCCGAAAAATCCCCAAAAATACCCGGAGGTAGAAAACGTCATCCTGAGGAATAATATGAAATCGGTTTTCAGAAATAAAATCCCGTTTTCAAATTAAAAATCCGGAAGCCAACCGCCGATACCGGTCTATCCCGGGTCGGCCGGATTTTGATAAATTCCGAAAAATCCCAGAAAATGTATTAAAGAAGAAAATATGATTTTAAGACATAAAGTGAAAGCGGAATTCAGAAATTCAATTCCGATTGTAAACTAAAAATCCTGGAATCAGTTAACTACCGACTCCGAAGGAATTTTCATAAAATCATAAAATCCTCAGAAAAAGAATGTAGGTAGAAAATATGATTCTAAGGAATAATGCCTAAAGGACCATCATGAAATTCCTAACTGTTTGTGAAATAAAAAATACTGGAATCAGTCTTCTACCGACTCCGGCGGAATATCCATAAATTCGTAAAATCTTCAGAAAAAGTATTTAAGTAATAAACATAATTCTAAGAAGAAATGTCTAAAGAATCCTCTAGAAATTCTAAACAGTTTGTAAGATAAAAATTCGGGAATCGATCAGCGGCACTGGTCGACACCGGTTTTGAAGAAATTCATTTTAATTCCAGAAAAATCTAGAAATCATGGAAAATCTAATATATTGGAAAATAATATTTGAAACTGAAATCGGTCAAATCTACACATCAGAAAGACTAAATCGAATAATATACTATGATCGGGCCTTCGGTTAAGACTAAGGCTGACTCCGAGTCCACGAATCCAAAACCAAGACAAAACAATTATATAAAGAATTCATAATACAAAACAATTACAGGAAACAAATCGAAAAAATACGATCGGAAAATCTGAATACGCAACTAAGTACGTATTCCGGGAACGGGGTATTACAAGTATAAAAATGATGTAAAATCGTGCTGATCAGATACGTATTATAGAATCAAGGTATTACAGGGTATTTTCGACCTGCGTATATATGTCATCGTAACGTCCCTGTACCCGCAGGATCAGGGCATTACACTATGTCTTGAAGATGTGCAAAGCAAACTGTGATAGCTTCGTCTACCATGAAAGCCAAATATATTGCATGTTTTGAGGCAACCCAACATGTTGTTTGGCATAAGAAATTTATCAGTGGGTTGAAGGTGGTGGATTCGATTAGCAGGCCAATAAGGTTATTTTGTGATAATGCTGCCATTTTCAGATTTATTGAGAATCAAAATGTTACTAGCAGTAATAGACATGGAATTTAAAATGATACCAGTTCTGTGATATGGAATCGTCTTTGAGCTATGATAAGCTTTATGTACATCTTTGATCTATTGCAGGTGATGTTTTTAATGATTGGGCAAAAGGAATGAATATAGTTTTCATTTATGTCAAAATTCAAATAGATGGCCATCAGTAAATGTAAAGAATCGGAGATATTTTATTTGGTTTTGAACATTTCCTGTATGTGTGAATCTGGTGGGAGAGTGTTGGATTACTTGAACTGATCCACACATACTATAGTTTAAAATCTGATTCAGGTCTAGTTAGCTAACATGGAGATGTTTAAAACTACGTGGACCTTAACTAAAAATAAGATTCCATTTGGTTGTTGGTTAACCCATTTAATAGAAAAGATACATTAGTATCTATTTATAAAGGACGTCCCTCTCTCTACACAGGTGCATTCATTCTTCTTCCATTCAAAGCAAAGGTTCAGGAGAGAGAAGGCTTCCAAATTCGATTCCAGATCATTTTCTATTCATCCCTTGCTAAGGTATGTAATAAGATTTATAATTTTTTGATTCATGAATCACATGTTAATATTTGTAGATTGAATTAGATTTATCAAGAATTGATAGCCAAGCAAAATACGGTGCTCTAGCACAAGGAGATTGTCCCATATATTTAGGAAGTGTAATCATAATTGGATTTGGAATCGAGTTAAGTTAGGATTTGATTAGTAGATACATGGGATATCCTTAATTAGTAAAATGGAAGGACCATCATGTATTAATCCGAGTAGGATTACATTTGTGCCATAGCTACTGCTTGTAGAGAGCTTGGGCGCCCACAAATTCAATCAACTCCACCGAGGGGTGTCAACCGGGTCGGGTTTTATGCAAATCCGGTCAGACCCGACCCGACCCGAAAATACAGAGTATAAGTTTACATTTATGAAACCCCAAATGGGTTTGGGTTTTAAAATTTTAAGGTTTTTATTTTTGGGTCGGGCTTGGGTATCACACTCTAACCCACTCAAACCCAGCCGAAACCCCATAACAGAGGAAAAATAATCCTAGCCATTCATGAAATAATGGATGTTTAAAATTAATATCAAGATGAGATAGGTTACTCATCTCATCTCCAAACTTATGGAACAACTTAATGGAATGTAAGAGTTTATGTGAAGCCTTTAAGTTGTAGTTTGTTTCTAATTTATATATTAGTTTTATGTTTGCATACTTCATATGGTTACTCTCTATTTCGGGTTGTAAATTTTGAAAATATTAAAGTGAATTTTGTAGAAAAAATTGATTATGTATTTCCTTTATTTTCTTTAATGAAATAGAAGAACTTAGAGGGTTCTTGAGAGCTTATTTTTGTCCAGATTTACTCACTCCATGACCATTAATTCCCACTTCATTTCACCAAGACACCACCTTCGCTATATTTATGCCACCATTTCATCATGCCACGGAATAAAAATTCTCTTTCAACTTCTCTTTTAACTCCATGATAATTGCTGTTCTTTCCTCTTCTCATTAAAATACCATTCATTTATGAGAATTTTCCTATAAATATTCCACCTCCCTTCAAGGCAAAGACATCTCACAAAGCACCTCAAGTAGTTATTATCTATGTATGTTGATTTTATCCACTAATATAAATTTCATCTTTGCCTTCATTATTTTTTGTGCACATTTTTTAATTAGTATGTGAGTCTTTGACTAGTGATAAATTTTTTTCCCACTAATCGAGAAGCGGGTTCTTATTTCTGAGACTTGTCTTTCTCCACATGGTATCAGAGCTACAATGGCGGTAGCAATCTTGCAAAATTCTCTTGGAGAAGAAGAGCACTATGCCGAAGATGGATTTGGGCGGTCGTGGTGGTCTCAACATTGAGCTACTAAACAATTTCAACTACAAGTTGTGGAGGTGGTGTTTGTAGTATTTACTCGTAGGAAAAGACTTGTAGGATGTTGTCAAAGCCAACAATAGAGTTATTCCGGTCATTACCAGAGAGAATGTGGAGGCTTCTAAGAATTGGAAGATGGAGAATGTGAAGGCGGAATTCGTCTTGAAGAGGACCATCTCTCATGAATTATTCGAGCACATTATGGGTTGTGGGTCAACTTTTGATATTTGGAATACTTTTGATGGGTTATTCAACAAAAACAAATATTGCTCGGTTACAATTCTTGGAAAATTAGTTAGCCAATACAAAGCAAGGTAATCTCTCCATTTCTCGATATTTTCTGAAAATTAAAAATCTTTGTTCAAAAATATCTATGCTAGATCCTGAGGATCTGATATCGGGGTCTCGAATGAAGCGATCGATTATTCGGGGGCTAGATATGCATTATGTGTTTCATATGTCACATCTATTCATGGGTGGGATTGATAACCATCTTTAAGGGAGTTTGAAAATCTTCTTCCGTTTCAAGAGTCTTTGGGTCGTCAAATGATTAGGACTTCTATCTCTGGAAGAGAGAGAGTTGCCCTTTTTTCTGGTAGGAAAATTTTTTTTGGTAAAGACAAGAAGAAGAAGCATGACGATAAAAGTGAGGATTCTTCATCAGAAAATGATAAAAGTATGAAATGTCCAAAGTGTTTCTGATGCAACAAAATTGGACACATCATGAAGAATTGCCGCGTAAAGCTAAAGTTGGGCAATGTTTCCAAAAATGAAAGTGGCTTCAAGTAGGAACACATGGGGAAGTATTTTGTCACAGAGACTACTATTATAAGTGTCATGACTTGCATTAATTTTATTTTGAAGATAATTGGATTTTTGATTCAGGACACGAACATCATATCACGGGTATTGCTTCTAAGTTTTTTTTTCTCTTGAAAGTTATGACAACGACGATGCTATCATCACGGTGAATAATACAATCCATCCGTACAATCCATCCAATAGAAAAATATAGTGTTACTTTTACTCCTCAAGGTATTATCATCGATGATTCAAGTGTTGACAAGGTGGAATATGTGTCAGAGGTAATTACTACCTTACCGACATCTTCTAGTGCTCCAATATTATCCAAGTCTTCTTTTTCTTTTTTGGTTGGGGAGAAAAGTGAAACGGGGGGGAGGGGGTATTCTTCTCTTGACGATAAATGGCAATAAGGAGAGGAGAATGTTGCTTTTGTGAAGAGTGCTCAACCTTTTCAAAGATCTATAAGGGCGATTGTCAAGCCCGCTTAGTACAGAGATGGGAATACAGTGAGCATTACTTCTTATTTTCTTACTGGTTCTTTTGACTATTATGAGCTTTCTTGTTTTGGTGAAGCCAAGATGTAAACAATGACAGGATGCCATAGTTAAAAAGATGAAAGCTCTCCTCAAAAATGAAATTTGGGATCTTTTTTTAAAGCCCAAAGTTGTAGGTCCAGTTTCAACAAGTGGGTTTACAAGTTGAAAAGAAATGTCGACGATCATTTGGAGAGACACAAAGCTTGCCTTGTCGCTAGAGGGTTCTCTCAAAAATATGGTAAAGATTATGAATAAACTTTCAGACCGGGTGGCGAAGATGACTTCGGTTTAAGTTGTCATTTCCTGGCGGCATGTCTGAAATACACATAGAGGTGAATAGGTGTACTTACTAATCTAGGACAAATGATGTGAAAATTAAAACTTAATTGCAAACACTATGTGTAACCAAGAGTGAGACTGAATTTCCCATGAAGGGCTCTGGAACTACTCCTCGAGATTCCTCTAAATTAAGAGTTGAGGTGCTATATGAAGCTCTCTTGGTTCAACACAAGTGTGGACACACACAAACTATATCTAACATATAAATATGTGCAATATAAAGCAATACAGGATATAAGAGAGAGAGAGAGAGTTGAGAGATAGTGGATCAAACGTAAACAACAAGATATGTTTCAAGGTTCGAGCCACTATTCTACGTCCCCACCTTCACCACCGTGAAAGATTTTCACTATGTCCACACAGGACCTTCCACAAAGGAACCTCCACTGAGGAATTACAACTCTACACTTGGAGTACACTACTCCTCTCTCAAACACAATCACCTCTACACAAGAGGGATAGGCAGATAGCCAAAGCAAAGAAAAGATTATAATCTTGGTGATCCAATAATCACAAACAACACTTGGAGATCACAATAGACTGCAAACAATTTTCCTCACATAAACAAGATCCTATAGATAGGATTAGAGATGATAACTCAAGTGTGAGAAAATAAAGTGTTTGGAAAAGAGAATAACAAAGAAAAACACTTGGGAAAAATACAAGATAGATATGTAAAAAGAAATCAAAACAAATTTCCCAAAGACTTCCTTTTCTTTGATTTTTCATCACTTTGAAAACAAATAAAAAATAAAGATTTTAAACTCAAAAACTTCTTTTAAAATTGTTGCAAAATACTTGAAAAGATGAAAAGAATAGCTCTTAAAAATCTTTGTTAAAGCAGCTCAAGAGAACCCCAATTTATAGGCTCTCAAGAATATAGCCGTTGGAGTCCAAAAAAGGTCATTTTTGACCTATCGGTCGACCGGACCGTCCAACGATCATATTTCTGACCGCTGAGCCACCGGTCGACCGCCCTAGGAAAACTCGCCTACCGGTCGACCGCCCAATCGACGAGCCTAAAGCCACTCAGCATTGTCGGTCGACCGCCCGGTCGAGCGGCACTACCTGAGAGTTGGGTTGTTACAGTAGGTCGACCACTCGGTCGACCGGCCTTATAGGCAAGGCCTTGTGTACGTCCTTGTGCACATCAGTCGACCGACGGGTCAACCGATCTCTGATTCGGTCGACTGGTCGGTCGACCCCCAGCAGGCTCAGGCTAAGGTTTATAGGGTTTGAAACTTGTCTTTTAACACCTATAAAATCTCATAAAATCTCATAAATTTTACAAAAATAAGTCTTATGAATATTTGAAGATCAAATATGTGTGACCAAAAATCAATGCATATTACAAACTATTTGAACTATTTTTGTGATATAGAAATTAAGCTTTAAACCACAATCGATATTTTCAAAATACAAAATTTAAAATGGAAATCCGATTTTCCTCTAACTTTTAAAAATGTGAAAACAAGATATTTAAACTTTTTTGAAGCATAGAATGTATGGATAGAATTCAATACACATATAAAAGACATATCTATATTTCTGACATTAAATCTAAAATAAGTTTTGTTAATTACAAAATTCTAAACACATGAAATAGAATCATCAATATAAGTTTTTCTAAAATATATAAAGTATAAATGTATATAGATGAAATTCAATATACATTATACTATGTAAACTTATTTTGATTTTATCTATTCATGAAAATCATATATATGTGTACTTAAAATTCAAAATCGGTTAAACTGAAAAACGAACGTATTGAACTTGTGTGTGTATGTGAACTTGAGCATATCAATACTAGTCTATCTTACACAAGATCTAAACACAATTAAAACTAAACAAACAGAAGTCTTCTTGTAGAACTCATTCTCCTTGCCAACTCGATCCAAACACGATCCAAAAAGCGTGACTCCATCCGAGTGCTAGATGCGATTTTGACGCGCGAGCTCTTGAATCAACACGTGCTAGCTTCAAAACTTGACTTCGAATATTTCGTTGAAGCTAAACACTGACTAAGATCTTGATAGAAAATCTGAAACTATATAATCACAAGATCATTAGTATTATAACTACATGAGTTGATCATCATCAAAACTAGAGTGATGGGCCTTTGGGCCAACAATCTCCCCCTTTTTGATGATGATAAAACTCATGGAGTTATATATGCATGGATTAAAGATAAGCTTCATAGAAGCTCCCCCTGAACTCATGCATAGCAAATAAATATAAAGATATTCAATGAAGTGCATAAACTAAACAAAACATATATGTATAAATACCAATATAAGCATGCTATGCACAAATACTAATATAGGAATGCATATATAAAATCACTAGAATTCTTCTCTGCATATTTGTTAATTCATCAATAAAGGGTGAAGACAATTAAACAATAAAGATGTATATGTTATATACAGTTATGAAGAGGAGAGACGCTAAATTAGCTCCCGCTGCAGACATGCATTATATGGAGAAGGGATGACTGACCATGACCCACATAAAGTATAATATACAATGTATAAGCGGAGATGTTAAGCTCCCCTTTCATATAGGAAATACATATCAACAAATTTTGAAACTACTTTTAAAACAAATTCTTGAAATTTCTTGAAGTCAAGAAAATGAATTATGATACCAATGAAATCAAATATTAGTTGTAAAACAAATGTTGCTACTACTTGTAGGGAAATAAAATTTTAAGATACCAATAGTAGATTTGATACCAAATGTATTTCAATGTAAATTTTTTATACCAATTGAAGGTAAAACATGAAATATATTTTGATACCAAACAAATATCAATTGAAATTAATGCATAAGCTTGTAGAGATACCAATAAACATTTAGAATTAAATTAAGTTTAGCATAGACCTTTTGTGTTCTAGAAATGTGTAAAGACATTGTAAAACCAGCACAAGAAAAAATCATATATATGTATGTATGAAAATGAAAATATCAATTTGAAATATGTTGCATACATATATACGAAAACAAGTATGAGTATACAAAAGTGAAATATCTTGAAAATCAAGTGTATAACTCATAATAATCCACATTATCATGTATAAGTTTAAATAGATTTTCAATAAGGCACACAGGGCATGGTCGCCCATCCAACCGCCCTTTGAAGGTAGGGATTTTCGAAAATGTGATTTGAAAATATTTTAGCATAGTTTGAAAAATACTATCACATGAAGAATAGTGAACTAATTTAAAGTATTTTTCAAAATTAGTTTGAAATCCTTCAAGTAAGAAATAAAACACTAAGTATCCCATGAAAACATGAAAATCACACGCTCATCGATACTCAAATGGCAACAAAGCACGTATATGCTCAGGAAAAAAAAAATCACGAGTAAACACTAAACGTAGAGTGTAATAGTCATGTAATAAGTATAATCATGAGATAGGCAATGAAGCTCATATAAAATTCATTTATAAACATGAAAAACATAAAAATTCAATTTTCATCGAAACAAAACAAACTTCAAGGTATATGTATGTTTTGTCTATACTAAAGTATACATACATATCCAAACATAGACAAGTCCACAAAAGTATATTGCATGAAGGCAAGTGGCTCTAGGATATATATGTATATCTATTAGTTCTAAACAAAAATAACATATACATAAAGCTAAACATGTACAAAAAAAGTGAAAACAAATATAAATGAAAGAATCATCAAAACTAGGTTGTACATGTACATATAATGAGTACAAATGAGAAATGAAGTACAAACATATAATAATCAAGTGTAGCTCACTACCTGTACAATCCGTTGATTTTTTCCAACTGATTGAGGGATTTTCCTTGATCCTCTCCAACCAATTAAGAAGTAAAAAGATTTTAGCAATTAACTGCCCAAAGTAATATTTCATCACATTAATCTCATGCTGAAATTTTAAATGGTCAAAAATGACCATATGAGCTCGCAGTGGAGCAACCTCACAGCGGAGTTAAAAAAGCTACATGCGAAGCTAAAAGATAAGCTCATAACGGAGCTAAGGGTAACTTGTGTGAAGCTACCATTAAGCTTGTAAATAAGCTTAAAACAGAGCTCACAATAGAGCTATGAAAAAGTTTTAGGCGAAGCTAAGAAATGAGCTCACAATGGAGCTATTGAACTTGCTGTGAAGCTAAAGTTGAGCTTGCAGCGAAGCTAAATGTTAGCCTCTTAGGCTTCTTCAGAAGGCAAATGCTTTGCTCACTGACTGCTTCACTGGATCAGTGGAGTTCAAGTATTAGTTTGTCCATCAAGGATGAACAAGTTTAAGCCTATCTGTGATTTGTGTTTTAGAAGTGTCGAGAAGTTTGACATCATTCGGATCGGTTGCAGAGTTGCCTTGGAGTTTGTCTTTTTAGAGTGTCAACAAATGTATGTTTCGTAATTTATTATTACAGTTTGTTCAGTATACAATTTCAATATAATCATGTTAAACTGTTTACGGGGATCTTCAAGAATTGAGTATCAGTAGTATCCCTATTTTCAGGAATTCAGTAATCTGTAGTACAGGAATTAATAGTACAGTAATCAGGAGTACCAGTTCTCCGGTATCAATACAGTAGTAAGTCTCAGTAATCATGATTATACTCAGTCAAGAGTTATGGTATCTAGCCTGGAAGCAGTGTAATTAATAGATCATGAGTTATGGTACCGTCCAGTAATTGTAATCAGTATATTTAATGAAGTCAGTATATGTTATATGTCAATGTCTAAGTGTCAAGTGTTAGATGAAGTATCAGCATGTTGTATCATTATCAATATCAGATAATTTGTAAATCTTGTAAATGATATCAGGAATTCACAATTATTAAAATAATGATATGAAGCAGCGTTATATCTCTGCACAGACAAGTAGTGCGAAGTAATGCTGGGGCAAGATCAGCGAACAGTGTTAATACAATTAAACACACAGTGGAACTTGGGAATGACTCAGTCTTTAATGCGAATCTTAAATCCGATAGAGTTCCGCCTGGGCGTGTCTAGTGATAAAACGTTGGGCGCTTGGTCTCGCCTACTAGGTGAAGCTATAAAACAGAGCTAAACCGTTAAAACCTCAGAGAGGTTAAGCTCGGAGGCTGTAGTGTAGAACAGTGGAGTGTTAACCTAGTGGCTGTATAAATACCTGTAGAAGGTGTTAGTACCACACAACAAGTAAGAATATTGTAATAATAACAATCATGACACCGTAGGGAACTCCTGAACTGAGTGGGCAAACCTTCTTTCCCCAGTCACCTCAAAATCCGAAGGTGTCAGGCGATGGCGGTGGCCTTTTGCCTTTTGGGTGACCTGAGAGCGGTCTCTGGGATAACGCTACCCCGAAGAACGGTTTGTCCGAGTGCTTTATCCCAACCACCCCTATCGGATTACCACGAAGGACAGGGCATCAGGCGTTGGCCCATTATGCCCATTGGATAACCCGCAGGGCGGTCTCCTGAGACAACACAACCTTGAAAGGAAAGTTTTTTTCCGAGGGTCTTCTTTTGCAACCTACACCACCATTAATCCCAAAATACAAAATCCAGATAATTTCCAAAAATACACTAAATTTCAGTAAAATACAGGGAATTCCTTAAAAATATATAGGAAATTCCTAAATATGCAAGTAAATCCCAAAAATACACAAAAAAATTCCGTAAATACAAAAAAATTCCTAAAAATATATAGTTAATTTATAAGATATAGAAAAATCCTATCAATGCCCAGGTAATTTCTAAAAATTACAGAAAAATCTTAGAAATATCCAGGAACATTTATACAAGTCTAAATATATCAGCTAGTACATACAACGCCCAGAACATTTATATAAATCTTTCAACAGTTATTTCTACAGGGGAAAAGTACTCGCCTATAATCGGGAATATACCTAATACCACGCCCATGTGTGCACGTGTACGGGGTAGTGTGTGTGAATGTGTGTGAAGCTCAGGTGCTAACCGTGAGCTATCGAGAGAGAGAGAGAAAGAGAAAATGAAGAGGAAGAGAGAATCTAGAGAGAGAAAGTGTATATTTTGTATTTATAGGAGAGAGAAAAAGATTTTTGGAGTATTGTTGGTGGAGTATGGTGAGTAAAGGGGTAGAGGGGAGGAGAGGCTGACGGCCTTGAGGGAGGTAAGAGATTAGAGAGAAGTTTGAGAGAGAAGAGAGAAAGTAGGTTTTTTGGTAGTTTTTAGAGAGAGAAAGAGATGGGAAGAGAGGGTGATGCGACATGCTAGGATAGGCGAAGGAGGTGTTATGGTGGTGGTGATGGTAGTAGTTTAGTGGTGGTAGGATTCTTCGAGAAAGAAAGAAAGATTTTAGAGAGATAATCTCTCTTTTTTATAGAGAGAGAAAGATGTGAAGAGAGAGGTAGGGGCCGACTAGGCTAGGGGAGAAGGCGATGGTGTTGTGGTGGTGGTTATGGAGATAGTGTGGTGATTGTAGGATTTTTTTTTAGAGAAAGAAAGAGATTTTAGATCGAGAAGTGAGAGAAAATGGTCAAGAGAGAGTGGGACTTGGCTGGCCATTATTGGGAGGAGAGGGAGAAAGATATAAGGGGAGGGAAGAGGCTTGTGGAGGAATCCAAGTCATTTGGCTTCTTGGAGAATAAAGAAAGAGAGAAGATTCTAGAAAAATGGAGGAAAGGAAAGTAAAAAGAAAAGAAAAAAGAAAAGAAAAGAAAAGAAAGGAAAAAGAAAATGTAAATTGTAAATCATGAGGGGCTAAGTGCAAAAGTCACCTAAGAAAATAAAATAAAAAGAAAAATGATAAAAAATGGAAAATAAATGAAATTATAAAGGAAAATTAAGGGGAAAAAAGGAAAAAGGAAAGATTTTATTAAATGAAAAAATAAAAATATTTTGAAATTTTATCAGCTAAATCTATATCCAGTGTAGTGTCTTTAAAAAAATTTCAGGTCAAACGGAAGTAAAAACATACATAAAATGACACATGTAATATCAACACATCAAAAATCATAAAAGGATGCTGAAGGGGAGATTTCGCTCCTCGTTTTAAATTAACCGCAAGCGCACGGTCGTTCGATGGTAGCACTTGAGGGTCGGCCCACAGGGACATGTGGCTTTTTAGTTTCAACACTTTTAGGCGAATTGCGTGAAAAGTTTATGAGTGTGGGTGAAATACGTGTCAATCTAAGGAAAATCAAGTCAAGCACCTAGGATCAAATCCCCTAAAGTAGAAATAAGTGGTCAATCTTGGACTCTATACTAGTCTGTTGTTACTCACCAAAATCTATGTTTCTAACAGGCAAAGTAAGTCTGAACACTAGGTCTAAGCACAGCGTATTGTCCAGTCACATGATCCATCAAAGGTAAATTAAATGATTAAATAAATTAAAAGCAGGAAAGCAATAAAACCCTAAGTATGGACCATTAACTTCCGATACATATCCTGTCAAATATCCAGTTATTCAAGAAATTAATCTCCTAAAAGTTATCGGTCAATTGGTGTGCAAATAACCCTATATAGGATATCCAATGGATGGCCACAAAATATTCTAGTCAAAGTTCATCTCCCCTAGATGCAAGAGGAAATTGAGTTAAGCATGATTAAATTATTAATAAAATAGTCTACTAAATAATCTATAATTAAATTTAATAATTAATGATACAATTAAATAATCAAATAATTAAATTAATTAACTATCTAATCAATAAAGCTAAGAAAGATACAAGAAAAAAAATTACCTGAATGTGACTTGCCCAAAATCATATGCGCATGATCTCCTTCCGTTTAATTCTCGTGCACAAGATAAGAGGCAATGAAATGCAATAAAAATTCAAAAGCACAAAGCAAAATTTTTAATATTAAAATAAAATAAAAAAAACTGCCGAATTACATGGCCAAAATCGGCAAAAAAAAAAAAAACAAAAAAACCGCCTTCCTTCATGAAACCTAGGTTCTAAGATTTATAATATTTATACATGATATCCTCGCTCCATTTTTACAAAGCCACTTCTCCTAATAATTTTCCCTTTCAACACATATAATGATTAATGGGAGTGAAAATAACAAAGGAGAAATTAATTCTACATAAATATATGTAAAATTATCTTGAGCTCCCTACATTTTTCAAACTTGCATTTCAGTCCAGTCCAGAAGCAGAAGTAGACTTTCTTTGATAATTTTGAGTCAACAAATGGCTGAATTAGAAGAAGTCATCAACAGAAAGGTTGTAGCTCTCTAAATTCTCTTTCTGTAAACATCTTGAATGATCTCTTTTGCTATTTCATAGCCAAAGTTATATTCAAAACACCTCAACATGCTTGGAAAGCATCCTTTAATCTTTTACAAATTGCGTGATTTAATTGCTGAAAATCATAAGATTTCTCCTTTTTTTTTCTTTTACCTGTTCCCTACAAAATATAATCAAATTTACCTGACTAGCATTAATTATATATAAATAATAGATAATTAGGAGTATAAAAATGATGTAAAATCGTGCTGATCAGATACGTATTATAGAATCAAGGTATTACAGGGTATTTTCGACCTGCGTATATATGTCATCGTAACGTCCCTGTACCCGCAGGATCAGGGCATTACACTATGTCTTGAAGATGTGCAAAGCAAACTGTGATAGCTTCGTCTACCATGAAAGCCAAATATATTGCATGTTTTGAGGCAACCCAACATGTTGTTTGGCATAAGAAATTTATCAGTGGGTTGAAGGTGGTGGATTCGATTAGCAGGCCAATAAGGTTATTTTGTGATAATGCTGCCATTTTCAGATTTATTGAGAATCAAAATGTTACTAGCAGTAATAGACATGGAATTTAAAAATGATACCAGTTCTGTGATATGGAATCGTCTTTGAGCTATGATAAGCTTTATGTACATTTTTGATCTATTGCAGGTGATGTTTTTAATGATTGGGCAAAAGGAATGAATATAGTTTTCATTTATGTCAAAATTCAAATAGATGGCCATCCGTAAATGTAAAGAATCGGAGATATTTTATTTGGTTTTGAACATTTCCTGTATGTGTGAATCTGGTGGGAGAGTGTTGGATTACTTGAACTGATCCACACATACTATAGTTTAAAATCTGATTCAGGCCTAGTTAGCTAACATGGAGATGTTTAAAACTACGTGGACCTTAACTAAAAATAAGATTCCATTTGGTTGTTGGTTAACCCATTTAACAGAAAGTTGTTATCCCATATTCGGTATTATCTTCATGATGGGATGGATATAACTGTCTAATAGAAAAGATACATTAGTATCTATTATAAAGGACGTCCCTCTCTCTACACAGGTGCATTCATTCTTCTTCCATTCAAAGCAAAGGTTCAGGAGAGAGAAGGCTTCCAAATTCGATTCCAGATCATTTTCTATTCATCCCTTCCTAAGGTATGTAATAAGATTTATAATTTTTTGAATCATGAATCACATGTTAATATTTGTAGATTGAATTAGATTTATCAAGAATTGATAGGCTGGTTAAATGCGGTGCTCTAGCACAAGGAGATTGTGCCATATATTTAGGATTTGCCCGCAAAGGCTATCATGAGAGGATATGGGATCATGCAGTTGGGTACATTGTCGTCAAAGGTATGCACAAACAAACTTTATTTTGCTCTCTTTAGGCATGATGTAGCATACTAGATTGTCGTAAGACAACATTTTGCTGACATTTTGCAGAAGCTGGTGTAGCGATTGATGCTGCAGGAAATGAGTTGGACTTCTCAAATGGGAGGTGTCTTGATCCCGACACAACGCATCATCAGCACAAACAAGAAGCTTCTTTATATAACTTTCAATCTGCTTCACCTTTGCAATCTATTTTTTTTTTTTAGCAAAATAATTCTCCAGATAGTTTCTGTCCCTTATTTTGTTGGGAAAATATCAGAAACATTTTCTTTTGTATTACCAGGATTAGGAGTTGAGCAGACTAATTTATTTCAGTATCCACCTATTTTGTGGTTCAGTGATAAAGCCTAATTTGGTTCTCTCTATTTGTTTCTGTCAAGTATTTATCTTGTGTTTAGCCACAATGCTTGAACCACTGAAATCTTTGAAGCAACTCCATGAAACTATTGAGAAAAAAATAATTCAAGATAAAGCAACCCAAGAAGAAAGGTGAACAGGGAATCAACATATGATGATTTTAAGGATCAAATATGAAAATTAATCTATTTCCATATCTCAAACATTTAGTGACTTCTTGAAATTTCAGACAAAATTTGTGGATACGCTTGGCGCTAAAATTCTTTACGGTGTTAGAAATAGGAAAAAGTGAAGCAAATTAAAAGAAGAATATTCTCTCGCTCAAAAGAAAAATAAAAGAAAAACAAGAAAACAAAGAGAACCGTGCTTCAATGGCTACTAACTGGCATATTTAAATGATGCTTACTGTTTGTTTTTTGATATGCATGTTGGAAAAATAATGTACGAAATACTACTAGGCTATTTAAATTAAACTTTCAAGAAGGAAGGAACTTCTCTATTTTGATCGAGGCGTGAGGAGAACTATCCTTAAGAGTAGATCGCGCCCCTCTGAGAATTAATTTAACTATTTGGGCCGGTGCCTGCTTCATAATTATAAAAATAAAATTCTTAATTAAACATGTGTGTGTTTTAATATGAAATTTAAATTAGTTTGTTATCAGAAAAATTATATAAACTGATATTATTTTTCAGATGATCCTAATAGTAGAATCTTATTATTTTAAAAGAAAAAATATTTGTGTGGATGTGTCCTTGATTAATACTAAAAAGATGTTATTAGACAGAAACCTATAAGATGAATAGCCTGACAATATGCAGACACCTTATAGATAAGTATCAAAAATTAGATTTTACTCCTATATCTTTTTTAAACAATATTGAGGAAGATATACTATTTGGGAGAAGGGGAAAAAAATTAAAATCTAAACTCGGGAGAGAAAAGAAAAGGAACAAGGAATCAACATGATGCCTTCAAGACCAAACATGAAAAATATATAATTTATTTAAGAGACTGAGTATGATTGTATATGAATACACTTGAAAGTAAAATTCTTTACAACATCAAAATGCGAAATTGTGAAGCAAACAGAATAATATTCTGTCTCTCGAAAAGAAATAAAAATAGAAAAAAATGAGACAAAAAGAACAGTACTGCTACTATACTTCCTATAAAAAAACACAATTTGTTTTTCTTTTTCTTTTTCTTGACATGAAAAATGCTGCTGCATGCGCGGTTCAAATTGTTAGCTCGGTCACGTCTGTAGCGGCCAACGCCCACAGAAGGACCCCATCACCAACGCTCCACAACTCTTCATGTTGGCTCGTAGCAGACTCACCATCCACGAATAGATTCATGCACTCTCGCAGAAGAGCTCCGGCATTGAGCTTCGAAAGATTTCCGACTCGACCACCTCTTTCGCCGGAAAGTGCAGCAAGAATCTCTCTTGCGGCATGATCAGCGCCGAGTTCTGGAGGATCCGCTGCTGCAATATTACTGACACAAAGCTCCGATGAACCTCTGGCTTTTGGGAGAGAGGTGTCGTTGGCGCCATCAGTTGTTTCTTCAACAGTGCTCCGATGAGTCTCTGACTTTTGGGAGAGAGATGTCGTTTCTTCGACAATGCTCGAACCACTGAAATCTTGAGGCGACTCCATGAAAATATCTACTCCTTGATCGAACAAAAGCTTTCCAGTTCCGTGAATTGAGAACCGGGGCTACTTGTATAGACTGTTAGTGGAGGTGTAATCCTAAATGGATTTGGAATCAAGTTAAGTTAGGATTTGATTACTAGATACATCTTGAGATATCCTTAATTAGTACACTGGAAAGACCATCATGTATTAATCCGAGTAGGATTACATTTGTGTCATAGATACTGCTTGTAGAGAGCATGGGCGCACACAAATGCAATCAACTCCACCTAGGGGTGTCAACCGGGTTGGGTTTTACCCAAACCCGGTCCGACCCGACCCGAAAATACAGAGTATAAGTTTACATTTATGAAACCCCAAATGGGTTTGGGTTTTAAATTTTAAGGTTTATATTTTTAGGTCGTGTTTGGGTATCACACTCTAACCCACTCAAACCCAACTGAAACCCTATAACAGAGGACAAAATTAATCCTAGCCATTCATTTATAATAGATGATTAAAATTAATATCAAGCTCAGATAGGTTACTCATCTCATCTCCAAACTTATGGAACAACTTAATAGAATGTAAGAGTTTATGTGAAGCATTTTAGTTGTATTTTGCTTCTAATTTATGTATTAGTTTTATGTTTGCATACTTCATATGGTTACTCTCCATTTTGGGTTGTAAATTTTGAAAATATTAAAGTGAATTTTGTAGAAAAAATTGATTATGTATTTTCTTTATTTTCTTTAATGAAATAGAAGAACCCAGAGGGTTCTTGAGAGATTATTTTTGTCCAAATTCACTCACTCCACGACCATTAATTCCCGCTTCATTTCACCAAGACACCACCTTCTCTATATTTATGCCACCATTTCATCACGTCACGAAATAAAAATTCTCTTTCAACTTCTTTTTTAACTCCATGATAATTGCTGTTCTTTCCTCTTTCTCATTAAAATACCATTAATTCATGAGAATTTTCCTATAAATATTCCGCCTCCCTTCAAGGCAAAGGCATCTCAAAGCACCTCAAGTAGTTATTATCCATGTATGTTCATTTTATCCACTAATAAAAATTTCATCTTTGCCTTCATTATTTTTTGTGCTCATTTTCTAATTAGCTTGTGAGTCTTGGGATAGTGAGAAATTTTTTTCCACTAATCGAGAAGCAGGTTCTTATTTCTGATATTTGTCTTTCTCCACATGGTATCGGAGCTACAATGGCGGTCGCGATCTTGCAAAATTCTCTTGGAGAAGAAAAGCACTATGCCGAAGATGGATTTGGGCGGTCGTGGTGGTCTCAACATCAAGCTACTAAACAATTTAAACTACAAGTTGTGGAGGTGATGTTTTGTAGTGTTTACTCGTAGGAAAAGACTTGTAGGATGTTGTCAGAGCCAACAATCGACTTATTCCGGTCATTACCGAAGAGAATGTGGAGGCTTTTAAGAATTGGAAGATGGAGAATGTGAAGGCGGATTCTGTTGGCCCAAAGGCCTATCACCCTAGTTTTGATGATGATCAACTCATGAAGTTATATTTGTTGGCCCAAAGGCCATTATCCCGGTTATTTTGATGATAGCAAAACGTATTTAGTTATGTATTTAATAATCTTGTTTAAAAGTATTTCAGGTTCAAGAAACAGATTTTGACGACTCCACTAAAAGACTCACACTTTTGGAGTTTGCCCAACATTTGCATTCCCAAGCTAAAGCACATAGGAAGCTTCGGAATTTGCGTTGAAGAAAAGTTCAAGAAGAAGATCAAGACTTGCTAAAGAATCCAAGATTTGTATTTTGTCTATTTTGTTTTAGAATTTTTGTCAAAACTAAATAGTAGAAGTAGAGATATGGGATATCACACACACACATTTTCTAGAGTGATTTTTGGCTTCAAAAATACTTTCTATTTTCATTTCCAAACTTACTTTTAGATGAACTTATCTCTTTTGGAAATACGATTTCAGAAAGACTAGTTTTTGGAAAAACATTTCATGGAAAATCAAGTTTTTATCAAAAGAATTTTTACCAAGTATTTTACCTTGTTAGTAGTATGACACATGCTCATACTCTATGATTTTTTTTTTCAAGACCAAAACATTTTATCCAAGACCCAAAACCAAATCCAAAATTGTCCAGGTCCTGTAAATTCTGATTTTTCAGAAATTCACAGTGACCGGTCGACCGGCAGTCGACCGGGACTCGACCGAACATGCACAATTGTGCATGTGCGTATCAGTCGACCGGGAGTCGACCGATACTCGACCGGCCCAAACCTGCTGCTCTCTGGATATTGCCAGTCGACCGACCCGGTCGACCGGTGAGCCCCAACGGTCGGATTTTCGACCGTTGGCGGTCGACCGACCCGGTCGACCGGTAGTCTGTCAAAAGTTCTGACAGACTCAACAGCTATTTTTCTGACTCTTTGACTTTAGGGATTTGTCTCCAACGAATCTCTTGAGCAGTTTTTGACCCCTATAAATAGGTGGTCACTTCATATGAAATGACTAATGATTTTAGAGCTATCAAGTGAAATTTTACAAGAGTTGTGAAAAGATTTCAAAGTTCATTTTAGAAAAGATTTTTCTCTCCAAAGCCTAAATTTCATACACCTTACTTGGAGCCTATTCCTCTACTTCTCTCTAGCTTTGCACTACACAATCCCATACTCTAACTCTCCTATTTGGTTCTAGGATTGTGCTTAGTGAGCTCTTTTGTAAAGTGGTCAAGTGTGATCACTTCCATTGTAATTGAGTGAAGTTGTAGAGGCATCGGCCTCAAGGCGAGCTAGTGTGCTCAAGGTGGTGAAGTGTCATCACGGGAGACGGACAAGTGTTGTCCTTGTATTGTTGATCCGGTGGGATCCTCAATAGTGGAAATCCTTCAAGTGTGAAGGCGGGGACGTAGAGCGTGGCTCGAACCTCGGAAACATATCGGCGTGTTTGCGTTTGCTCAAATTCTTCTAACTCTATCTCTTTAAATTACTTGCACCTTTACCTTGTTTAATTCTTGCAAGTATTTGTATTGTGATAATTGTTAGAGTTAAATTTTAAATTCCGCATAATTGCCATTATCATATAGCCATCACCTATTCACCCCCCCTCTAGGTGATTTCAATTGGTATCAGAGCCTAACCCTAGATTTGGTTTAACCACCTTAGGGAGATCCTTCATTTGGCTATATATTTGCTTGTTGTTGTTTATTGCATTTTACTTGCTTGTGCATTCATGGCATCCATGGACTTTTCTAGCATTAAATCCCCTCCCAAATTTGATGGCTTGAACTTTCCTATTTGGAAAGTCAAGATGAACTTGTTTTTGAAATCCTTAGGTGTTAGGGTAGCTAGGGCCATTACCAAAGACTTCATTGAACCAACTAGTGATGAGAGCACATGGTCCGAGGATACTTCCAAAGACTATGAAGCAAATGCTAGGGCACAATATGCATTAACACAAGCACTTAATGAAGATGACCTCGCACGCATCATTAATTGTAAATCGGCATATGAAGTTTGGAACATGCTTATTGTGACTCATGAGGGAACGTCACAAGTCAAGAGAGCAAAAGTTGACTTGTTACGTTCTCAATATGAGAATTTTTACATGATTGATAATGAGAGCATTGATGACATGCTCACTCGCTTTACAAAAATAACTAATGCTCTTTCTTCCTTAGGCGACAAGATTGATAACGATCAAAAGATAAGGAAGGTGATCCGAGCTCTTCCCAAAGCTTGGGAAGTCAAGGCGACAACCCTCAAGGAGCTAAATGACAAGGAGGAGATGGACTTCTCCGGCTTCATCGGAAATCTCAAAACACATGAGATGGAGATGAAGGTACGAGAAGAAAGGGAGGCACCCAAGAAGAAATCAATAGCCTTCAAAGCCGCTCCAACAATTCAAGACGAGGATGATTCATCGGACGAGTGCGATGAAGACTTCGCCATGCTCATCCGGAAGGTGGGCAAGATGTTTTACAAAAAGGGAAGACAAAGCAATTTCCGGCGAGGGAAACCTCAAGGGAGATTTGAAAGAAAAAGAGAGGAGCCCGGTCCTTGCTTCCATTGCAAGAAGATCGGTCACCTCATTGCCGATTGCCCCGCTCTCCAAGCGACCACATCCAAGAACGGGCAAAGAAAGAAGAAAGCAATGGTGGCTACTTGGGATGACATGGAGTCGGAATCCGAAGAGGAAGTCGACGCCGCGAACATGTGCTTCATGGCACAAGGTGAGGACACTTCTAAGGTAACCCTTGAAACTACTTTAGAAGATGATGATTTAACAATGGATGAGCTTGCACATTTTTTTGAAGAATTGCAAAATAGGTATGAGATTTCCCAATCTCAAAATAAGAAATTAAAAAGAGAAAATGAAGCTTTAAAATATAAAGTTGAAATAGTTGTTAAAGAAAAGGATGTTTTATCTAGCTCTTTTGGAAAATTGAAAAATGATTTTGATAAATATAAACTTGCAAATAAGGGTAAAACCCCCATAGTTTCAATTGATAAAAATGATTTTGTTGAGATCCAAAAACGTGTTGAAGTTTTGGACTCAAATTTAAAAAATTATGCTTTGATTTGAAAAAGATTGCATCTAAATTTCCTAAGGGAATACCCCAAGGGAAACATGCATCTCATACACATACACATACACGGAAACATGTGCACACACATAAGCATGCATACATGTATAGTAGTGGTAGAATTTATGTTTGCACTCATTGTGGCCGCAAAGGCCATTTAGAAAAGTTTTGTTATGCTAAGAATAATGTTAACAATAAATATGTTTGGGTTCGCCCCGGTACTAACACTAAAGGACCCTCAAAGATTTGGGTACCAAAAGATCCTCCAAATGTAGGTGATACAGGTGGATCTACTTCCTCCAAGACTTAGGGGGAGACGGTGCCCGGGTGGTAGATGCAACTAAGCTCACAAGTTCAAATCTAGCTTGCATCGCTATCGTGGAGGCACCTATTTTTGGAGATTGCCCTTAAATTGGTAATATCTCCATTTTAAAATAGTTGTTGATTTCTGGTAATGCATATATGTGTATAGAATTGATAGTTTGCTTTTGTATTCCATTGATACATGCCTATATAGAACTACCTTTCTATCATGTTGTGTACATGCCTTGCGTTAATTTTCATATCTTGTATTTTTTTATGTTATACTTGTCCACATGTCCATGTTGTTTGAGAATGTATCTATATGTATATACTATTTTTCAAAGGTATAAATTAATAATCAAAATTTCTTGTTTAAACAAATACCTTAAAGATGGCAATTGCGCACCTCAACTCATTCAAGAGGAATCAAGAGGATGAAGTTCAGAACCCGTCACTGGGTATTCGGCTTCAACATCTTTAAATCTTTGTTTAAATTTGTAAAATAAAATTAAAACATTTTGTGTGAAGTTTTTGTTGATGTGATCACTAAAAGAAGATTTTAAAACTGATTGTTATATCCCTGTATGTTATAATATATCATATTTTATTTGTTATAATTTTTTTTATTATTTTTTTTCTGAGTCAGAATCTGGTAGCAGTTTTTCAGTCAAAGCCGGTCGACCGGCCCCTAACCCCAGTCGACCGACTCTGCCTGAGAAAATTTTTTTTAATTTTTTTTCTGCTACCGGTCGACTGCTTCATTGGACCAGTCGACCGATCCGAGTGCGTGACTCTCTGTATCTTTTCGGTCGACCGGCCCTTAACCCCAGTCGACCGATCGTCGAATTCTGGCCTATATGTGACTTTTTCTTCACTGTTTCGCTCACTCTCTCATTTCTCTCTCAGCGAGCCGCAGGACCTTCTTCTTCCCAAAATTCCCAACTCTCAATCCGTTCACCTGATCTCAAATTCGTTCAAAACCCATCTCATACTTCTCCTTTCTACTCCAGATCTCAAATCTCAGGTCGATCCAACCAGCGGATCATCAGAATTTCTGGGTTTTCAAGCTAGGGTTTCAGAATTTTCTCAAGGTAAAAATTCGAATTTTACATCTGTTCTTCCTTTCTAGCTTAGATATATCACTTCTTTTGTCTTCATATTAGGTTGATTGATCATCTAGATCGTGCCTTTACCTGCAAAAACCCTAAAAAAATTTTGATTTTTATCATGCCTCCTAAAAGACATCGTTCTGAGAAGGGAAAGGGCATTGCCCAATCCTCATCTCAAGCCCCTAGGACTGATCCCTTGTTGCGTAACGATCTTGCCTCTGACCGTTACACACATCTAGCCCCTAGGAACACTATTTCGGGTAGGTTTGTGGCTATCCATGATTTTGAACATCTTGATATCCCCCACATTCTCCGTGCCAACAATCTTGTGGATTTTCTCTCCATCAGGGAGAAGGTTTACACTTCCTTGGTTCCCTATTTCTATGCCAATTTTGAATTTAGTGGGAACCGGATCATCTCCCGTGTGATGGGTAGGGACATAAATATTTCCCTAGGTCAGTTTGCTAGGATTCTTCATCTTTCCACTGATGGAATAGATGTTTACTCTCATGACCTACATGATTTTTCTGAATATCCGGAGGGTGAGTCTTCGCTCACCGCATCCACTCTCATTCACCGGAATGACGATCCCGATTTGGTAAGGAATGAGATTGTGAGTCAGTATTCCCTCCAATCTCAGGTCCTTGCTAAGATTATCTTTCATAATATCGTGCCTAAATCCGGTGAATTCAGTCATGCTCGAGGTCCTGTTCCCCTGATTATCTATTGCCTCCTTAAAGGCATTAGGATAAATTTCCCTCGAGTGATCGCTTCTCACATGAGTTGTGATCAGATTCGCACTGCTGGTAGGAGTCTGCCTTATGGCATGCTCATTACCCATCTTCTCAGGGCTTTAGATTTTGATCTCTCTGGTCAAGCCCCTTCAAAACCCTCATCTGATATCAATGCTGCTGCTTTGAAGATGATGGAAGCTCAGTTGCGTCGACACGCAGCTGTGCAACCACCACCTGTTCCTGCAGCTGATCCAGCTCCAGCTCCACCTCCTGTTTTTCCTGCTCCTGAGTTTCAGGGTGCTTCTGCTTCTGAGGTCCGCTCAATGATCGAGGCTCATCAGGCCTGGGTCGGAGAGCAAGTCTCTGCACTTCGTGCAGATATGGATTCTCGTGCTGCTTTGGATGCTGTTTTTCGGGCGGAGGTCCGAAACGACTTGTCTTATATGGCTGAATCCATGAGATTTGTGGATGTTCAGTTTCAGTCTCTGTTCACAAAATTGGACATAGTCATTCCTGATGGGACTCCGGGTGCTCGTCGACTCCCTGCCGCTGGTCCTCCTTTCCCTCCCAGAGCTCGCGTCTCTATTCCACCACCGCGCCCCAGAGTTGATGCCTTGGATACAGAGGAGGTAGATTCCTCTTCTTCCTCAGATGATGGTGATGACCAGACGATGGCCGAGGGCTCTGATGATGACGAGGAGGAGGATGACGAGGCGACTGAGTGATGCTGATGAGTGACCTCCCCTTTATTGATGATGTCAAAAAGGGGGAGAGTTATTTGGAGAGAGAGATATTTTGTTATGACTCTTTTGTTATTTTGTTATGTACTTGACTTATTTTGTTGTGTTGGACACCTTTTATTTCTGTGTTGTGGACATGTATCTTTTGTGGTATGTATTTATGTCATGTATGAGACTTATTTCCTTATCTATGATATGACATGAGTAGTTGATATGTTGTGATTGGCATGGATGTGTGATGTTTATTTTTTATCACTATGCCTGAGTATGATTTTTATATATGCTTGTGTTGAGGGGGAGCTTCATTTGAAGACTCTACCCAAAATATTTTGTGATAACTACATATGTTTTGCCATCATCAAAAAGGGGGAGATTGTTGGCCCAAAGGCCATTATCCCGGTTATTTTGATGATAGCAAAACGTATTTAGTTATGTATTTAATAATCTTGTTTAAAAGTATTTCAGGTTCAAGAAACAGATTTTGACGACTCCACTAAAAGACTCACACTTTTGGAGTTTGCCCAACATTTGCATTCCCAAGCTAAAGCACATAGGAAGCTTCGGAATTTGCGTTGAAGAAAAGTTCAAGAAGAAGATCAAGACTTGCTAAAGAATCCAAGATTTGTATTTTGTCTATTTTGTTTTAGAATTTTTGTCAAAACTAAATAGTAGAAGTAGAGATATGGGATATCACACACACACATTTTCTAGAGTGATTTTTGGCTTCAAAAATACTTTCTATTTTCATTTCCAAACTTACTTTTAGATGAACTTATCTTTTGGAAATACGATTTCAGAAAGACTAGTTTTTGGAAAAACATTTCATGGAAAATCAAGTTTTTATCAAAAGAATTTTTACCAAGTATTTTACCTTGTTAGTAGTATGACACATGCTCATACTCTATGATTTTTTTTTCAAGACCAAAACATTTTATCCAAGACCCAAAACCAAATCCAAAATTGTCCAGGTCCTGTAAATTCTGATTTTTCAGAAATTCACAGTGACCGGTCGACCGGCAGTCGACCGGGACTCGACCGAACATGCACAATTGTGCATGTGCGTATCAGTCGACCGGGAGTCGACCGATACTCGACCGGCCCAAACCTGCTGCTCTCTGGATATTGCCAGTCGACCGACCCGGTCGACCGGTGAGCCCCAACGGTCGGATTTTCGACCGTTGGCGGTCGACCGACCCGGTCGACCGGTAGTCTGTCAAAAGTTCTGACAGACTCAACAGCTATTTTTTCTGACTCTTTGACTTTAGGGATTTGTCTCCAACGAATCTCTTGAGCAGTTTTTGACCCCTATAAATAGGTGGTCACTTCATATGAAATGACTAATGATTTTAGAGCTATCAAGTGAAATTTTACAAGAGTTGTGAAAAGATTTCAAAGTTCATTTTAGAAAAGATTTTTCTCTCCAAAGCCTAAATTTCATACACCTTACTTGGAGCCTATTCCTCTACTTCTCTCTAGCTTTGCACTACACAATCCCATACTCTAACTCTCCTATTTGGTTCTAGGATTGTGCTTAGTGAGCTCTTTTGTAAAGTGGTCAAGTGTGATCACTTCCATTGTAATTGAGTGAAGTTGTAGAGGCATCGGCCTCAAGGCGAGCTAGTGTGCTCAAGGTGGTGAAGTGTCATCACGGGAGACGGACAAGTGTTGTCCTTGTATTGTTGATCCGGTGGGATCCTCAATAGTGGAAATCCTTCAAGTGTGAAGGCGGGGACGTAGAGCGTGGCTCGAACCTCGGAAACATATCGGCGTGTTTGCGTTTGCTCAAATTCTTCTAACTCTATCTCTTTAAATTACTTGCACCTTTACCTTGTTTAATTCTTGCAAGTATTTGTATTGTGATAATTGTTAGAGTTAAATTTTAAATTCCGCATAATTGCCATTATCATATAGCCATCACCTATTCACCCCCCCTCTAGGTGATTTCAATATTTACTAATGATCTTGTGTTTAATTAGTGACAGATTCATTATCAAGATCTTAGTAGGTGCATAGCTCAACAAAGGACAAAATATCAAGATTTGGAGCTAGCATGGTGTGATCCAAGGAGTTTTGGATCAAGCTTGGACCAAGTCAAGAAGATGAGAAGCCTTCAAGTGAAGGCTTCAAGAAGATGAAGACTTGTGTCTAAGTATAAGATTTAGTTTTTGTTTTAGAGTAAAATGTAAAGGATAGAATAGTTGGTGGATTGCTCAAGTTCATATCACACACACACTCTTGATTTATATGTGCTTTCATAAAAGATTTTTATTTAGTAAAAGATTTTCTTTGTGACAAAATTTATACCTTGGTTTTGGTATTTCTATCATGTATATCTTTTCAACCATAACCAAGTTTAGAGCTAAATGTCAAAAACATAGATATTACATTATGATTGTGCAGTGGATCATATCCATACACACTATGCTTTAAAATGAAATCAAATATCTTGTTTTTATATTTTGTGAAGTTATGAAAATCAAGTTTGAAAAATACATGTTTTGATTTTTGATAAAATTTGCAAGACGCTGAAATGATATGAATATGTTGATATATGTCTTGAAAATTTTATCACAAGTTTGGTTTTCAATATAGAATGTTAAAACAAGTTTATGGAATTTTATAAGTGTTAAAAGATTTTTAAAAATATTTTTAAACCAATTTTCCAGACCTAGAACTGGCTGACAGGCTGGTCGGTCGACCGAGCGGTCGACCGCACCATGGCCGGTCGACCCACGGTCGACCGACGTGCACAGACTTGTGCATGTCTGTTCAGCACAGTGGTCCGGTCGACCGTACGGTCGACCGCTGCAGAGAGTTCTGCTCTCGGGTTTTCTGGGTCGACCGGGCGGTCGACCGGAGGCTCCAACGGTCGGATTTTTGACCGTTGGCGGTCGACCGGGCGGTCGACCGGCAGCTCTGACAGACCCCAACGGTCACATTTTTCTGACCTCTATAAAAGGGGGTTTGGTCATTGTTTTGAGCTAAGATTTTTGGAGATTTCTAAGCCAGTTTTTCCCATCCTTTTAACAGAGTTTTCTCCATATATTTGAGTGCAAATACTTCCAATCAAAAGGGAAGAATTTATCAAGAGTGATTTAAAGTGTGATTCTTTGAGTTTTCCTCCACCTTTCACATCCTTGATTTTCTCACACCACACTTGAGCAACCATTGATTATACATCCTATAGGTATGTTGTAGTGAGAGTTCTTTAGGTGATCAAAGTGTTGTGATCACCAAAGATCTTTTCTTTGTTCTTTGAGGAGACGGGCAAGTGTGCTCGTCGTTGTTTCGAGTTCGGGTGCGGACTTGTTGTATGAGGTGCGGCCTCGGCGAGCCGGTGGGTTTGCGGTGTGTACGGGACTAGGGAGTCCGAGGGCTTGTAGGTGTTGCGGCACCGAGGAGAGATCCATTGGGATCTTGCATAGTGGAAATCCTTCGTGTGTCGAAGGCGGGGATGTAGAGCAAGTGTGCTCGAACCTCGAAACAAACCCTTTGTGTTTGCGATTGCTTACTCTCTCTCTCTCTCTCTCTCTCTCTCTCTCTCTCTCTCTCTCTTTGTCTCTTTTATATCTTGCATTCAATAATTGTCTTTATCATTTACATGCTTGATATATTCCCTTGTGCTCATTATTGCTATACTTGCTTGGGATTGTTGTTAACACTAGTATTCAACCAAGAGAGCCAACGCGGCACCTCAACCCATTCAAGGGGAATCTAGAGGAGCTTGTCCAGAGCCCTGCAAAGGGAATTCGGCAACACTCTTGAGTTATACATAAGTGTTTAATTAAAAGAAGATTTAAATTGGTCATATTTGTTATAGCTTCCGCATTATTTGCATCATTCACTATTAAGTGACCATTAGATTAGCCATCACCTTTTCACCCCCCCTCTAGGTGATTTATAATTGGTATCAGAGCTTGGTACTCTGATTGGGTCTAACAACATAGAGTTAAAGATCCTCATTTTAGGCTAATCACAAGATTTTGTACACACACCATGGACTTCATGTCACCACCCACCTTTGACATTCTTAACATTCAAATTTGGAAGGTTAAGATGTCCTTGTACCTCAAAGCCTTAGGCATTCATGTATATCTTGCCACTACTAATAATGCATATTCTTTAGATGGTAAGAATTTTGAGGCTAATGCAAAAGCCCTTCATGCTATCAAGTCAACCCTAAATGATGATTATTTATCTAGGGTTTCTAATGTTGAATCGGCTTTTGTAGTATGGAACATCATCACCTCCCTCGGCGAAAAAGATCTATACTATGCGGGGAGTGACTCGGATGTTGGAAGCGACACCTCCAACAAGTGCTACATGGTCCAAGGGATAACCCCCTTGAGGTAAACTCCGAATCCGATGGTGAGGACATGTCATATGATGAGCTATCTACTTTTTGTCATCTATTGCTTGAAAAATATGACATGATTAAAAAGAAAAATAAAAATTTGAAAAAGAATATTGCTTGCATGCATGTAGAACAAGACTCTTTTAAATCTAACATTGCATGTTTAGAAAAAGACAACAATAATTTGAAAAAGAATTTTGATGCCATGCTTAATGAAAAAGATTCTTTAGAAAATAAAATGGCATGCTTAGAAAAAGAAAACAATGATTTGAAAAATGAGAATGTTTCCCTCATGTCAAAATTGAATGATTTATGTGAAGGAAATATGTCTTTGAAAAATAAAATTGATTTGGTGGAAAAACAAAAGGAAGTTGTTTTTCAAAAACATTACTTTGAAAAGAAAATTTGTTGAAAAGAAAAAGATTTTGTTTCACAAAAGAAAAAGAAAAGTGATTCTTTATCTCATCATGCTTTTCATGCCACTACTAATGAGATTAAAGATTTGAAAAATAAAATGGATGGTTTGAGTTCAACTTTGAACTCTTGTGCTTTTCATCATTCTAGGTTGGAGTCAATGTTTTCAAAGAAACAAACTCCACACATTCATGCACATCACTCTCATCATCATGCTTGTGTTGCACAACATGATCACACTCCTACACATAAGCATACTAAGGTGTACATATGTACACATTGTGGCCGCAAAGGCCATTTAGCAAAATATTGTTATGATAGATTAGGTCATTTTAATTTTGCTAAAAATAAGAATTTTTGGGTGCCTTACAACAAAACTAACCCCAAAGGACCCAAGAAAATATGGGTACCAAAACTCCCACCATTTACTTGTGATGTAGGTGAGGGCTCTCACAAAAACGTGAGAGAATTGGTGCCTTGGTAGTGGATGCAATGGACTTGATGGACATACTTTTGGATGCATCGCTATCAAGGAGCTTTGGTGGGACAACCACCATGTTAGGAGCTTTGAAGTTGGTAACAATTTCTAAACTCCTACCTTTTATGTTCATACTTGTTCATTCATAATATTCATAGCATGCTCATGTTTTATGATTTTTGTGCTTTATGTGGTATATACATGCTTAGATGTAGAATGTGTCAAACTTGCTTTTATACATGTACACTTAGTGAGTATCAAATTGATTCATATACATTCACTCTTCATGCTCATTTGTACCCACTATATGCCAATGTATAGACTAGTTTTGATGATTCTCATTTATACATGCTTTGCCAATTTTTATGCTTTACTTCATGTATATGTATTTTTAATTCAAATAAATATACATGTATACCCGTGAGTCTCTTGCCTTCATGCAAACATATTTAATAGACTCTTTTAGATTTGGGATATGTATGTGTATTGTTAGGATTGGATTAATCATACATATACCATGAAGATTAGTGTTTTGATTTTTCATGTTAAAATGTGACTTTTGATCTTTTTTGAGCTTCATTGACTATTTTCATAAAAATGCTATTTACATGATCGTTTAACACTCACATTTTTATTAAAAATATTTTGAGCTTATAGACCATGAGTGCTTAAATTTTTATGTATCTAGTTATGTTTATGAAAAACATAAGATTTGACATATTTGAAGGATTTTTTAACTAGTTTTTCAAAAACAATTTATACTAGTTATTTGTTCTTCAAATAATTTTTGAGATTGACACATGATTCCCTTTTTCTAAAAGATTTGATGCTTCATGTATTGAATATTAGTTTATATGTTAGTTTTTGTCAACACTAGGATTTATACTTGTACATGTCGTGGGTCACAAATAAATCTATTTATATTTGTGCTTGAACGCTTATTTGAACCCATGAAATGTGCTTGTATTGCTTGGTTTTGATGATACATACATTTTTAAATTTGTATCTCTCTTTTGGATTTGATTCATGATCATGTGTTTTTCATTTCATGTATATGTGTATTTTGCCAAACTTTAAGATATACATGTATATCTCTTGAGTCATTTGCCTTTAATGCAAATCTATTTATATGGACTCAATTGTGTTTAAGAGATATGTATGTATACTTATTGTGTTGTCAAAACATACATATATCTTGAAATATATATTTCTTAATAAAAATTTTGTGATGATTTTCATGTTTTCTTATTTAAAGAAATATTGAGCTTTATTGACATATCTTTTACCTTGTGCATATCAAGGGTGGTAGGTTATGAGATATACACTTGATTTTATTGTTATGTCAATTGGTATCATTGAATCGTTTCAATTGGTATCAATATGAACTTATTTTGTATATACTTATATTTTGTTTCTTATAAATATGTATGTTTCAATTTCACTTGGTATACTCATTTCTCATATATATATATGATTTCCATGTGCTTAACTCACAATTGTCTCACATTTTTAAAAAGCACAAAGTTTATGATGAAAAATAAAATTTTTTTCATATGTTTACTATTGATATCAAAATAAATAAAGAAAAAATATGTTGATTTGATATCTCAAAATGTGTTTTATTAAGTAAGTTCAAAATTTTTATAGAAAATTTAAAAAAAAAACATGTTTGATTTGTATTTCCTATATGCAAAGAGAGCTTAACATCTCTCTTACATATGGATTCATGTTGAGTATATTATAAATTGAGGAGCTTGACAACTCTTCTTTATATGATATACGTGTGTAGGGGGAGCTTCACATCTCCTCTTATGCATTACATAATATGTGTTATGTGAGTTAGGGCTTGTCATCCCTTCTTCATGTAATGCATATGTGTAGGGAAGCTAACTTAGCGTCTTCCTCTTCATGAATGTATATCGCATATAAATCTTTATTGATTGCTCTGTATTACCCCTTCTTGATTTCTTTGCTTTTGACAAAAAGGGGGAGTAAAAATTTGTTTGATTTGATTTTACTTTGAACCCTTTGTTGATGATTGACAAAAAGGGGGAGAAGTATTTGAGTATATGCATGTTTTCATTACTTAAGGGGGAGTAGTATTTGTCTTCCTTGTTATTTATGCATATATGTTTTGTTTGTAAATAGGAGAAAAAGATTTATTTTTGTTTCATCTCCATCATTTGCCTACATATTGATGAGCTTTATTGTCATATCTTATTATTTATTGTTATGCATGAGTTAAGGGGGAGCTTCCTTGAAGTTTACTTTAATCCATGCATATATAACTCCATGAGTTTTGTCATCATCAAAAAGGGGGAGATTGTTGGCCCAAAGGCCTATCACCCTAGTTTTGATGATGATCAACTCATGAAGTTATATTTACTAATGATCTTGTGTTTAATTAGTGACAGATTCATTATCAAGATCTTAGTAGGTGCATAGCTCAACAAAGGACAAAATATCAAGATTTGGAGCTAGCACGGTGTGATCCAAGGAGTTTTGGATCAAGCTTGGACCAAGTCAAGAAGATGAGAAGCCTTCAAGTGAAGACTTCTAGAAGATGAAGACTTGTGTCTAGGTATAAGATTTAGTTTTTGTTTTAGAGTAAAATGTAAAGGATAAAATAGTTGGTGGATTGCTCAAGTTCATATCACACACACACTCTTGATTATATGTGCTTTCATAAAAGATTTTTATTTAGTAAAAGATTTTCTTTGTGACAAATTTATACCTTGGTTTTTGGTATTTCTATCATGTATATCTTTCAACCATAACCAAGTTTAGAGCTAAATGTCAAAAACATAGATATTACATTATGATTGTGCAGTGGATCATATCCATACACACTATGCTTTAAAATGAAATCAAATATCTTGTTTTTATATTTTGTGAAGTTATGAAAACCAAGTTTGAAAAATACATGTTTTGAATTTTGATAAAATTTGCAAGACGCTGAAATGATATGAATATGTTGATATATGTCTTGAAAATTTTTATCACAAGTTGGTTTTCAATATAGAATGTTAAAACAAGTTTATGAAATTTTTATAAGTGTTAAAAGATTTAAAAATATTTTTAAACCAATTTTCCAGACCTAGAACTGGCTGACAGGCTGGTCGGTCGACCGAGCGGTCGACCGCACCATGGCCGGTCGACCCACGGTCGACCGACGTGCACAGACTTGTGCATGTCTGTTCAGCACAGTGGTCCGGTCGACCGTACGGTCGACCGCTGCAGAGAGTTCTGCTCTCGGGTTTTCTGGGTCGACCTGGCGGTCGACCGGAGGCTCCAACGGTCGGATTTTCGACCGTTGGCGGTCGACCGAGCGGTCGACCGGCAGCTCTGACAGACCCCAACGGTCACATTTTTCTGACCTCTATAAAAGGGGGTTTGGTCATTGTTTTGAGCTAAGATTTTTGGAGATTTCTAAGCAAGTTTTCCCATCCTTTTAACAGAGTTTTCTCCACATATTTGAGTGCAAATACTTCCAATCAAAAGGGAAGAATTATCAAGAGTGATTTAAAGTGTGATTCTTTGAGTTTTCCTCCACCTTTCACATCCTTGATTTTCTCACACCACACTTGAGCAACCATTGATTATACATCCTATAGGTGTGTTGTAGTGAGAGTTCTTTAGGTGATCAAAGTGTTGTGATCACCAAAGATCTTTTCTTTGTTCTTTGAGGAGATGAGCAAGTGTGCTCGTCGTTGTTTCGAGTTCGGGTGCGGACTTGTTGTATGAGGTGCGGCCTCGGCGAGCCGGTGGGTTTGCGGTGTGTACGGGACTAGGGAGTCCGAGGGCTTGTTGGTGTTGCGGCACCGAGGAGAGATCCATTGGGATCTTGCATAGTGGAAATCCTTCGTGTGTCGAAGGCGGGGATGTAGAGCAAGTGTGCTCGAACCTCGAAACAAACCCTTTGTGTTTGCGATTGCTTACTCTATCTCTCTCTCTCTCTCTCTCTTTGTCTTTTTTATATCTTGCATTCAATAATTGTCTTTATCATTTACATGCTTGATATATTCCCTTGTGCTCATTATTGCTATACTTGCTTGGGATTGTTGTTAACACTAGTATTCAACCAAGAGAGCCAACGCGGCACCTCAACCCATTCAAGGGGAATCTAGAGGAGCTTGTCCAGAGCCCTGCAAAGGAATTCGGCAACACTCTTGAGTTATACATAAGTGTTTAATTAAAAGAAGATTTAAATTGGTCATATTTGTTATAGCTTCCGCATTATTTGCATCATTCACCATTAAGTGACTATTAGATTAGCCATCACCTATTCACCCCCCCCTTTAGGTGATTTACAGATTCGTCTTGAAGAGGACCATCTCTCATAAATTATTCGAGCACATTATGGGTTGCGGGTCAGCTTTTGATATTTGGAATACTTTTGATGGGTTATTCAACAAAAAAAATATTGCTTGGTTATAATTCTTGGAAAATGAGTTAGCATACAAAGCAAGGAGATCTCTCTATTTCTCGATATTTTCTGAAAAATAAAAATCTTTGTTCAAAAATATCTATGCTAGATCCTGAGGATCCAATATGGGGGTCTTGAATGAAGCGGTTGATTATTGGGGGGCTAGATATGCATTATGTTTTTCATATGTCACATCTATTAAGGGTGGGATTGATAACCATCTTTAAGGGAGTTTGAAAATCTTCTTTCATCAAGAGTCTTTATGTCATCAAATGATTAGGATTTCTATCTCTAGAAGCGAGAGTGTTGTCCTTTTTCTGGTAGGAAGATTTTTTTTAGTAAAGACAAGAAGAAGAAGCATGACATTAAAAGTGAGAATTCTTCATTAGAAAATGATAAAAGTATGAAATGTCCAAAGTGTTTCTAATGCAACAAAATTGGACACACCATGAAGAATTGTCGCGTCAAGCTAAATTCGGGCAATGTTTCCAAAAATGTAAGTGGCTTCAAGGAGGAACACATGGGGAAGTATTTTGTGGCAAAGACTACTATTATAAGAGTCATGACTTGCATTAATTTTGATTTGAAGATAATTGGATTTTTGATTCAGGACACGAACATCATATCATGGGCATTGCTTCTAATTTTTTTTTCTCTTGAAAGTTATGACTGCGACGATGCTATCATCACGGTGAACAATACAATCCGTCCGTACAATCCATCCAATAGAAAAATATAGTATTACTTTTATTCCTCAAGGTATTATCATCGATGATTCAAGTGTTGACAAGGTGGAATATGTGTCAGAGGTAATTACTACCTTACTGATATCTCCTAGTGCGCCAATATTATCCAAGTCTTCTTTTTCTTTTGGTTGGGGAGAAAAGTGAAAGGGGGGATATTCTTGTCTTGACGATAAATGGCAATAAGGAGAGGAGAATGTTGCTTTTGTGAAGAGTGCTCAACCTTTTCAAAGATCTATAAGGGCGATTGTCATGCCCGCTCAGTATAGAGATGGGAATACAGTGAGCATTACTTCCTTGCTGGTTCTTTTGACTGTTATGAGCCGTCTTGTTTTGGTGAAGCCCTGGGTATAAATAATGATAGGATGCCATAGCTGAAAAGATGAAAGTCTTCTCAAAAATGAAATTTGGGATCTTTTTTCAAAGCCCAAAGGTGTAGATCCAGTTTCAACAAGTGGGTTTACAGGTTGACAAGAAATGTCAACGATCATGTGGAGAGACACAAAGCTCACCTTATCGCTAGAGGGTTCTCTCAAAAATATAGTAAAGATTATGAATAAACTTTCAATCGGTGGCGAAGATGACTTCAGTTCGAGTTGTCATTTACTAGCAGTATGTCTGAAATACACCTAGAGGAAAGGTAAATATGTATACTTGCTAATCTAAGACAAATGATGCGGAAATTAAAACTCAAATGGTGTGTACCCAAGAGTGAGCCCGAATTTTCCGTGAAGGGCTCTGGAACTACTCCTCGAGATTCTTCTAAATTTAGAATTGAGGTGCTATATGAAGCTCTCTTGGTTCAACACCAATGTGGACACACGCATAAACTATATCTAACATATGAATATGTGCAATATAAACCAATGCAGGATATAAGAGAGAGTTGAGAGATGGTGGATCAAACGCAAATAATAAGATGTGTTTCGAGGTTCGAGCCACTGCTCTATGTCCCCGCCTTCACCACCGTGAAGAATTTCCACTATGTCCACACATTACCTCCCACAAAGGGACCTCCACTGAGGAATTACAACTCTACACTTGGAGTATACACTCCTCTCTCAAACACAATCACCTCTACAAAGAGGGATAGGCGCAAAGCCAAAGTAAAGAAAAGATTACAATCTTGGTGATCCAAGGATCACAATCGATCATAAACAATTTTCCTCACATAAAGAAGATCCTATAGATAAGATTAGAAATGATAGCTCAAGTGTGATAAAACAAAGCATTTGAAAAAGAGAATAACAAAGAAAAATACTTGGAAAAAACACAAGATAGATATGTAAATATAGATCAAAACTAATTTCCCAAAGACTTCCTTTTCTTTGATTTTTCCAACACTTTGAAAACAAATACTTGGAAAAAAATACAAGATAGATATGTAAATAAAGATCAAACACTTTTTTTACACTTGAAACACTTGAAAAGATGGGAAGAATGGCTCTTAAAAAAGTTAGTTAAAACAGCACATGAAAACCCCTATTTATAGGCTCTCAAGAATAGCCGTTGGGGTCCAGAAAAAGTCAATTTTCACTTGTCGGTCGATCGGCCAGTCGACCATCCAATGGTCATATTTCTGACCGTTGAGCCACCGGTCGACCGCCCCAGGCAAACTCGTCCACCGGTCGACTGCCCGATTGATCGAGCCTAAAGGCACTCAGCTTGTAGGTCGACCGCTTGGTCGACTAGCACTACCCGAGAGTTGGGTTGTTACAGTCGGTCGGCCACCCGGTCGACCAGCCTTATAGGCAAGGCCTTGTGCACGTCCTTGTGCACATCGGTCGACCGAGCTCTTGTTCGGTCGACCAGCCAGGCAACCCCCAGCAGGCTCAGGCTATGATTTATAGGGTTTGAAACTTGGTCTTTTTAACACCTATAAAATCCCATAAAATCTCATAAATTTCATAAAAATAAGTTCTTATGAATATTTGAAGAACAAATATGTGTGACCAAAAATCAACACATATTATAAACTATTTGAACTATTTGTGATATAGAATATGTGTGATATATAAATATGTGTAACAAAAATCTGATTTTCCTCAAACTTTATAAATACAAAAACAAGATAATTAAACTCTTTTGAAGCATAGAATGTATGCGTAGAATTCAATACACACACAAAAGACATATCTATGTTTTGACATTAAATTCAAAATAAGCTTTATTAATTACAAAACTCTAAACACATGAAATAGAATCATCAAAATAAGTTTTTCTAAATATATGAAGCATAGATGTATATAGATGAAATTCAATATACATTAAACCATGTAAACTTATTTTTGATTCTATCTATTCATGAAAATAATATATATGTGTACTTGAATTCCAAAGCTGATTAAACTGAAAAATAAACATATTGAATTTGTGTGTGTATGTGTGTGTGAACTTAAGCATATCAACATTAGTCTATCTTACACAAGATCTAAACACAATTAAATCTAAAGAAACTAAAATCTTCTTGTAGAACTCATTCTCCAAGCCGACTCGATCTAAACACGATCCAAAGAGATTTATTCCATCCGAGTTCTGGATGCGATCTTAATGCGTGAGCTCTTGAATCAACGCGTGCTAGGTTCAAAACTTGACCTCGAATCTTTCGTTGAAGCTAAACACTGATTAAGATCTTGATAGAAAATCTAAAACTATATATCACAAGATCATTAGTACTATAACTATATAAAACTAAAGTGTTGGGCCTTTGGGCCAACAATCTCCCCCTTTTCGATGATGACAAAACTCATAGAGTTATATTACATGAATTTAAAGATAAGCTTCATAGAAGCTTCCTCTTAACTCTTGCATAGCAAAAAAAATATGAAGATATTCAATGAAGTGCATAAACTAAACAAAACATATATGTATAAATACCAATATTAAGCATGCTATGAATATTAAGCATACATATATAAACTCACTAAATTTTCTCCCACTTTTTGTCAATCATCAACAAAGGGGTGAAGATGATCAAACAATAAAAAATGTATATGCTATATACATTTATGAAAAGGAGAGACGTTAAGTTAGTTCTCCCTGCATACATGCATTATATGGAGAAAGGATAACTAAACCCTAACCCACATAAGGCATAATATACAATGTATAAGCGTAGATGTTAAGCTCCCCTTGCATATGACAATACATATCAATAAATTTTGAAACCACTTTTAAACAAATTCTTGAAATTTCTTGAAGCCAAAATGAATAATGATACCAATCAAATCAAATAGTAGTTGACAAAAATAAATATTGGTACTTGTATGGAAACAAAATTTTTTTTTTTAAGATACCAATAGTAGATTTGATACCAAATGTATTTCAATGTAAATTTTTGATACTAATTGAAGGTAAATATGAAATATATTTTGATACCAAACAAATATCAATTGAAATTAATGCATAAGCTTGTAGAGATACCAATAAACATTTAAAATTAAATTAAGCTTTGCATAAACCTTTTTGATTTAAAAATGTATAAAGACACTGTAAAACATGTACAAGAAAAAAATCATATATATATGTATGTATGAAAATGGAAATATCAATTTGAAATATGTTGCATACATATATACGAAAACAAGTATGAGTATACAAAAGTGAAATATCTTGAAAATCAAGTGTATAACTCATAACAATCCACCCTATTATGCACAGGTTTAAATAAATTTTCAATAAGGCACACAAGGCATGGTCGCCCATCCACCCGCCCTTTGAAGGTAGTGAAAGTACACCTTGAGGGAGGTGAATAGGTGTATGGCTTATCTAATGACAAATGACGCAGAAATAAAAACAAATTGCAACACACTTAGTGTAACCAAAGAGTAGCCGAATTTTCAGTGAAGGGCTCTGCACTATCTCCTCTAAATTTCTCTAAATAAGAGTTGATGTGCTATGTAAAGCTCTCTTGGTTCAACACAAGTGAGGCACACAAACAATACCAGGCATATATGTATGAATGAACAATATGATATAATGCAAGGTAAATAAGAAAGAGAGTTAAGAGATAGTGGATTAATCGCAAACATAAAGATATGTTTTGAGGTTCGAGCCACTGCTTTACGTCCCGCCTTCACACAGAAAGATTTTCACTATAACGTCCACACAGGCTTCCCACACAGGGAACCTCCACTGAGGATTTGGGTAAAACAACTTTAGAGTATACAACTCGTCACTCAAATAACAACATCTACACAAGAGACAAGGTACAACAACAATCACCTCTACACTTAAAGGGATGGGCACTTAGCTAAAACAAGATCAACCTCTCAATAGAGGGATAAGGCACTTAGCCAACACTCCAATCACAATGACCTCTGCACTTAGAGGGATACCAACACAACCAAACACAACCTCCACAATCACTTCTACACAAGAGAGAACTCAAATAAAAGAAGGTTAAAACTCTTGGTGGTCTCAACAACCACAAACCAATTTCCCAGAAAATAAAGATCCTAATAGATAGGATAGATAGATAGCTCAAGTGTGAGAAAATAAAGAGTTTGAAAATCAAAATCATAAAGAAAATATCTGCGAAAACTTCTAGGGTAAAATAGAAATGAAGAACAAAAAATAATTCCCAAAGACTTCTCTTTTTCTTTGATTTTCCCAACCTTTTAAAACAAATAAAAATGAATCTTTTAATCCAAAAACTCGTACTGAAAAATACTTAAAAGATATGAATTTTTATCTTCTCAAATCTTGTGCAAAATAATTCAAGAGAAGGTATATTTGTAGCCTCTCCAAAATCTGCCTGTTGGCAGCCAGGAAAGGGCAAAGCTGCCTTCCGGTCGACCGCTCAGTCGACTAACCAACGGTCATGTTTATGACCATTGTGCCTATGGTCGACAGCCCGGTCGACCGGCCCCCACCCCAGAGTGGGGTGCTCTCAGTCGGTCGACCGCGTGGTCGACCGGTCGAATGGCTGGCCTTTGTGCACGTCCCGTGCACATCGGTCAGCCGTCCGGTCGACCGCCAGAGCAGTCTGACTGAGAAAAATAGGTATGAAAACTTGGTTAATTTAATACCAATTAAATCCCATAAAATCATATAAATTTCACAAAAATAAGTTCTTATTAGATCGTTGAAATAAAAATATGTGTGATAAAAATTCAACACATATTATAAATAATTTCAACCATTTTTGTGATATAGAAAATTGCCTTTAAACTAAAATCGGTATTTTTCAAACTTGGATTTTGAAATGGAATACTATTTTCTCCAAAACTCTTGTAAATACAAAAACATGATATTGAAACAACTTTGAAGCATATTGTATATGGATAGAATCCAATATACAGATATAAAGATATCTATCTATGTTTTTGACATAAAATCCAAAATCCGGTTAAATCGAAAACCAAAGTCAATAAACTTTAAACTATCAATATTATCTAATCTTTATAAAAGATCTAAACATACTAAACTAAAAATAAACCGAAGTCTTCTTTTCTCCAAGCCGACTCGATCCAAACACGATCCTACGAGCTTGACTCCAACCGAGTGCTAGATGCGATCTTGACGCGCGAGCTCTTGAATCGACATGTAAAAGCTCCAAAATATCTTTGTTGAAGCTAAAGACCTACTAATATCTTGGTGAAATATCTGAAACTAAATATCACAAGATTATTAGTAAACTATAACTACAAGAATTAATCATCATCAAAACTAGAGGGATGGGCCTCTGGGCCAACAATCTCTCTCTTTTTGATGATGACAAAACTCATGGAGTTATATGTGCATGGATTAAAGTGAAGCTTCATAGAAGCTCCCCCTTAACTCATGCATAGCAATAAAAATATAAAGATATTCAATGAATGCATAAACAAAACATATATGCACTGATACTAATTGAAAAATAAACATGCATATAAATGACATAAACATGCATATATAAAACTCTAAATTTCTCTCTCTCTTTTTGTCAAATCATCAACGAAGGGACATAAATAAACAAAAAAAAATTTATTTCTCTTTTTGTCAAATCAAACAAGAAGGATGTATATGCGATATACATTCATGAAGAGGAGAGACGTGAAGTTAACTTCCCTGCATACATGCATTACATGAAAAATAGATGACTAAACCCTAATCATATAACGCATAATATACAATGTATAAAGGAGATTTGAAGCTCCCCCCACACACGTGTAAGACATAGAGAAGAGAGGTCAAGCTCCTCAATATGAGATACACACAACATGAATCTATATATAGAGAAGATGTAAAGCATCCCTTGCATATAAGCAATACATATCAAAATACTATGACACTAATTGAAAATTTTATCAATTTATGATAAAGGTATATATAGAAACATTATGATACCAATTTATGATACCAATTGAAATAAACAAAATATTTTTGAGATACTAATTGAAAGTAAACAAAATTTTAAGATATTAAAATATACCAATTGAAAATATCTTGATACCAATTTAAAATGTCTTATAAATTTGAAACCAATAGAAAATGACACATTGTACGTTTTTGATACCAATTGAAAATATATATTATAGATATTGATACCAATTGAAAGTAAAAAACCAATTGAAAATAGAAACCATATTTCTTTAGAAATACCTCATTTTACAATAACGATACCAAATTGAGAATAATACCAATTTAATATTATTGGTACCAATATTAAAAAATTTAGCATATACCAAAAATAAAGTATTTTTCATCATGAAAAATGGGAGTAAGATATCAATTGAGAATAAAATCGATTGAAAATAAAACATGAACTTTCTCACCCTTTATGAAATTCTAATAAAAACAATGCATAAGCTTGTATAAGATACCAATTAAAAAATAATTGTCATTAGGAACTAAATCAAGCTTAGTTTAAATATAATTTGTGCTTTAAGATGTAAAGATGTTGTAAGCACAATCAAATCATAAATAGAAAATTGATACTATTTGAAACTTGAAGCATACATATATAGAAAATATAAATATGAGTATAAAAAAATATCAATTGTCATATCAATTGAAAATATAATGAAGATCAAGTGTATAACTCATACTATCTCCCTTTTCATGCACATGTTAAAAAGATTTTCAATTTGAGCATACAAAGCATAGTCGCCCATCCATCTACCCTTTGGTTGGTGAGGTTTTCGAAAATAAGTTTGAAAATAGTTTTAGCATATTTAAAAACTCTACCAATTAATGAATAATGGCTAGTTTCAAGATAATATTTGAAAACTAGTGTGAAATCCTTCAAGTAAGGAATAAAATATGAATAATTCTAAAAAACATGTAAGTCATACGATGATTGACACTCAAAGTCTATAAAACATATATAAAGCTCATGAAAATAAAAATCATGAGTAAATAAGAATTAATGTTAGTGTAAGATTCATGTAATCAACAAAATCATGAAAATAGGCAATTAAGCTCAATATGAAATTCCTTTACAAAAACATGAAAAATCATCAAACTAAATAGGCTTCAAGGTATATGTATGTTTAGTTACAACTAAAGGTATACATATATATCCCAAATACAAATGAGTCCATGATAGAATTTGCATGAAAAGCATGTGACACAAGGGTATACATGTATATCTAAGGTTTTAACAAAATTAATATATACATGAAGCTAAATATATTTTCATGAAAAACATGTACGAAAAACAGGGAATACAAGTCAAAATGTAATAATCATCAGAATTAGGCTATACTAGTACATCTAATTGGTACAAATGAGCAATGTAAGCACAAACATATAATAATCAATTTGTGGCTCAATAGTTGTACAAGTATCTACACAAGTTTTAATGAAAACTACATCTTAAACATATAATCAAAACATGAAGCACAAAAATCATGAACAAAAATCAATATGATCATTATATAAATACACATGTCTTAGAGCTATGATATACACAATAGCTAAACTAAAATGAAAACATAAAATATGGATCCATATGAACATGGGTGTATCACAATTACTATACATGTATGTCATAAGTCTACATAACATGGCATTTAATATAATAAACATGAAGAATTTAAACATGCTAAAAGTCAATAAGTAAAGCATGTAAATTAAATGGGAGTTAGAGATAGTTACCAAAACCATTAGGACTAATCTCTAGATCTCCAAACCATGGTGGTCCTCCCACCAAACTTCCTTGAAAGTGATGCATCAAAGTGGTATCCATCAAGCACAAAAGCATCCACCATCAAGGCACCAATGCCCTCGCGTCAAGCGAGAGCCCACACCTACATCAAATAAAATAGGGGTGAATTTTGGTACCCATACCTTATTGGGTCCATGGGGGTTAGCACCTTTCCTAACCCAAACAAATTTATTTATAAAATTTGAATCATTTAATCTATCATAACAAAATTTTGCAAGGTGGCCCTTACGTTCACAATGTGTACAAGAGTACACATGAGCATACATGGTGTTATGTGTATGAACGTGAGAAGTATGTGTATGCCATGATTTGTGTGCATGCATAGGAGGAGCATGTTTTTTATGAAACATGGAAACCAATCGTGTGTGATTCATGGCACATTGGCTCAAAGTGGAGCCCAAACAATCAACATTCTTCTTTAACATATTTATATCATTTTCAATGTCATAATAAGAAGTAAAGCATGCAATAGGTATACTAGATGGTGAAGCATGGCAAACATGTGAATTAACATCATTTTTCAAAGAAACATTTTCCTTTGAAATCAAATCCAATTTCTTTGAAATTAGAAATTTTATTTTTCAAAGTTTGATTCTCTTTTAAAAAATTTCAAGTTTTGAAGTCTAAGTCTCATTTTTCTTCAAAACATCATCACAATCATTTTTACTTTTTAAGATTTTGTTTCATTTAGGGCAAAATCAAATTGGGATTTTAATGACTCCCTTTCATTTGAAATCTCATCCCTTTCTTGCAAAGCCATATTAAGTTTAAGAAACAAATCCTTATTTTCCTCTTTTATTTTAAAAGTTTTCTTTTCAAGAGTTGGTATTTTTCAACCAAATTTCATAAACAATAGAAAGTTCTTCATTTAATGTATCAGCATCAACATAATCATCACTATAAGAACTAGTACTATCATCTAGTTGAGTATCCGAGTTTACCTCAAGAAAGTCATTCCTTTGGACCATGTAGCAAGCTTGTTCAGATTCATCTCCGCTAGATTCCTCCTCCACATATTTTGTCGTTTGAAGCGCGGGAGAGGTCAAATTGTTCTACACTGCAAAAGCGGAATCACAATGAGAAACTATACATAAATATTCTTTGTTAAGAGTGCATCTTAGTACCACTAGGGCTTATGCGTTGGCCTCTATATGCTTGCTATTAGCAAGATAAGATTTCTTGGTAGCGGTAAGGTAAACATGCATTCCTAGGGTTTTGAGGTACATACTCATCTTAAGCTTTCATACGTCAATGTTAGAAACATCAAACATAGGAGGGGTCATGAATTCCATCAGTATAAACTATATGTGTGCAAATGCAAATACAGATTAGCTAAATAAGATCTCACTCCTAAGTGGTTAAACCTAATATCAGGAGCGTAGGCTCTGATACTAATTGAAAGTACACCTAGGAGAGGGTGAATAGGTGTATGGATAATTTAATGACAAATAATGCAAAATTAAAAATAAATTACAACATACTTAGTGTAACCAAAGAGTGTAGCCGAATTCCCAGTAAAGAGCTCTGGACTATCTCCTCTAAATTCCTCTAAATAAGAGTTGAGGTGCTATATAAAGCTCTCTTGGTTCAACACAAGTGAGGCATACAAACAATACCAAGTATATATGTATGTATGAACAATATGAAATAATGCAAGGTAAATAAGAGAGTTAAGAGATAGTGGATCAATCGCAAACACAAAGATATGTTTCGAGGTTCGAGCCACTGCTCATGTCCCCGCCTTCATAGAAGGATTTCCACTATAATGTCCACACAGGAATTCCCACGCAGGGAACCTCTACTGAGTATTTGGATAATAGAACTTTGGAGTACACAACTCCTCTCTCAAATAACAACCTCTACACAAGGGACAAGGAGGGATGTGCACTTAGCCAAAACAAGATCAACCTCTCAATAGAGAGATAAGGCACTTAGCCAACACTTCAACCACAATCACCTCTGCACTTAGAGGGATACCAATACAACAAAACACAACCTTCACAATTACCTCTACACAAGAGGGAACTCAAATAAAAGAAGGTTAAAACTCTTGGTGGTCTCAACAACCACAAACCAATTTTCCCAGAAAATAAAGATCCTAATGATAGGATAGATAGATAGCTCAAGTGTGAAAAAATAAAGAGTTTGGAAATCAAAATCACAAAGAAAATACTTGAAAAAACTTCTAGGGTGAAATAGAAATGAAGAACAAAAAATAATTCCCAAAGACTTCTCTTTTTCTTTGATTTTTCTAACCCTTTAAAACAAATAAAGAATGAATCTTTTCAACTCAAAAACTCCTGCTGAAAAACACTAGAAAGATAGGAATTTTTCTTTTCTCAAATCTTGTACAAAACAACTCAAGAGAAGGTATATTTATAGCCTCTCTAAAATCTGCCTGTTGGCAGCCAGAAAAGGGCAAAACTGCCCTTTTGGTCAACCGGCTAACGGTCATTTTTATGACCGTTGTGCCACCGGTCGACCTCCCGGTTGACCGGACCAAAGCCATCGGTCGATTGCCCAGTCGACTGGCCCCCACCCGCGAGTAGGGTGCTTTCAGCCGGTCGATCGTGCAGGCAACCGGCCGAATGGCTGGCCTTTGTACACGTCCTGTGCACATCGACCGATCGTGCGGTCGACCGCCAGAGCAGTCTGGCTGAGAAAAACAGGTATGAAAACTTAGTTAATTTAATACCAATTAAATCCCATAAAATCACATAAATTTCATAATTTAATACCAATTAAATCTCATAAAATCACATAAATTTTACAAAAGTAAGTTCTATTAGATCTTTGAAATATATGTGTGACAAAAATTCAACACATATTATAAATAATTTGAACCGTTTTTGTGATATAGAAATTTGCCTTTAAATCAAAATCGGTATCTTCCAAACTTGATTTTTGAAATGGAAAATCGTTTTCTCTAAAACTCATGTAAATACAAAAATATGATATTGAAATAACTTTGAAGCATATTGTATATGGATAGAATCCAATATACATATAAAGATATCTATCTATATTTTTAATATGAAATTCAAAATCCGGTTAAACTCCAAAGTCAATAAACTTTAAACTTGTGTGTGTATGTGAACTTGAACATATCAATACTATCTAATCTTTACACAATATCTAAACATACTAAACTAAACACAAATCGAAGTCTTATTGTCTCCAAGCCGACTCGATCCAAACACGATCCAACGAGCTTGACTCTAACCGAGTGCTAGATGTGATCTTGGCGCGTGAGCTCTTGAATCTACAAGTGAAAGCTCTAAAACACCTTTGTTGAAGCTAAACACCTACTAATATCTTGGTCAAATATCTGAAACTAAATATCATAAGATTATTAGTAAACTATAACTACATGAGTTAATCATCAATTAAAACTAGAGTGATGGGCCTCTGGGCAAACAGGTAGGAGTTTTCAAAAATGTGATTTGAAAATATTTTAGCATAGTTTGAAAAACACTACCACATAAAGAGTAATGAACTAATTTAAAGTATTTTTCAAAATTAGCTTGAAATTCTTCAAGAAAGGAATAAAACAATAAGTATCCCATGAAAACATAAAAATCACACGATCATCGATACTCAAATGGCAATAAAGTATGTATATGTTCATGAAACAAAAAATCATGAGTAAACACTAAATATAGAGTGTAAGAGTCATGTAATAAGCATAATCATGTAGATAGGAAAAAAAGCTCATATGAAATTCATTTATAAACATGAAAAACATAAAAATTCAATTTTCATCAAAACAAAATAAACTTCAAGTTATATGTATGTTTTGTCTATACTAAAGTATACATACATATCCAAACACAAACTAGTCCACAAAAGTATATTGCATGAAGACAAGTAGCTTTAGGATATACATGTATATCATTAGTTCTAGACAAAAGTAACATATACATAAAGCTGAACATGTACAAAAATAGGAAAAATAAGTATAAATGAAAGAATCATCAAAACTAGGTTATACATGTACATATAATGAGTACAAGTGTAGCTCACTACTTGTACATGTATAAACATAAGTTTTAACAAAATTTACATCTAAACAAGTAATCACCATATGAAGTACAAGACAAACATGATCATTTAACTTAATGCACGTGTTTTAGAGCTAATATATACATAGTAGTTAAACACTAGTGAGAATACAAAATATGAATTCATATGAACATGGGTGTATCTCAAAGACTATTTATGCATATCACATGTCTAAAAACATTATATTTAACATAATGAGTATTAAAATCACAACATGCTAAAAGCATTCATATGAAAGCATGTAAAAAAATGGGAGTTAGAGATATCTATCAAAATCAGTGAACCAATCTCTAGGTCTCTAACCATGATGGTCCTCCCACCAAACATTCCTTGAGAGTGATGCATTACGCTCGGATCGCATCTACCATTAATGAACAAATATCCTCTTGTCAAGTGAGAGCCTACACCTACAACAAATATAATAGGGGTGAATTTTTGTCCACACACTTTCTTGGGTCCATGAGAGTTAGCATCTTTCCTAACCCAAACAGATTTATTTACAAAATTTATTCTATCATAACAAAACTTTGCAAGGTGGCCCGTACGTCCACAATGTGTGCAAGTGTACATATGAGCATACATAGTGTCATGTTTGTGAACATGAGAAGCATGTGTATGCCGTGAATGGTGTGCATGAATATGTGGACTATATTTCTTTTGAAACACAGATTCGAAATGTGTATGGTTCATGGTACATTGGCTCAAAGTGGAGCTCAAACTACACTCTTCTTCAAAATACAAATATCATTTTCAATTATTGAAGAAGAAGTGGAGCATGTAACATGTTTATCAATAGAAGATGAATTTATAGTAGCATAACAAATATGGGAATCAAAATTATTTTTCAAAGAAATATTTTTATTTGAAGCTAAATCTAGTTACTTTAAAATTAAAACAATTTTGTTTTTCAAAAATCATTTTCTTTTAAAAGAAAATCAAGTTTTGAAGACAAAACCTCATTTTCTTTAAAACATGATCAAAATCATTCTTATTCTTTAAAAATTCATTTTCTTTTAAAATAAGGTCAAGTTGGGTTTTTAATGAATCTCTTTCATTTAAAACCTCAACACTCTCTTGCAAAATCATGTTTAGTTTAGAAAATAAATTTTTATTTTCTTCTTTTAATTCAAAATTTTCTTTTTCAAAAGTTTCTATTTATTTAACAAGTTTTTACAAAATAAGAAAAGCTCTTCATTTAAGGTACTGACATCCATACTATCATGATCATCATTAAAAGAGCTAGCATTATCATCTATATGAGTATTCAAATGTACTTCAAGGGACTCATTCCCTTGGACATATAGCAAGCTTCGTCGTACTCATCCACCATGGATTTCTTCTCCACATGGCTTATCGTTTGTAGCTCGGGAGAGGTCAATATATTCCACACTGCAAAAGCGGAATCACAATGAGAAATCATAGAAAATTGATCATTACTAAGTGTGTGCCTAATTGTCACTAAGGCTAGTACATTAGCCACTATATGCTTATCATTACCAAGATAAGATTTCTTGTAGTGGCAAGGTAAACATACAATCTTAGGAATTTAAGGTATGCACTCATCTTAAACTTTCACATATCGATATATGCAACATCATACATGGGAGGGGCAAGAAAATTCATATGTGTGTGTAAACAAATATTATGATTAGCTATAATGAGGATCTTTAACACAAGGTTGTTAGACCCAAATCAAGCGCACCAAGATCTGATACTAAATGAAATAAACCTAGAGGGGGGTGAATAAGTATACTTGCTAATCTAGGACAAATGATGTGAAAATTAAAACTCAATTGTAAAACACTATGTGTAATTAAAAGTGAGCCTGAATTCACCGTGAAGAGCTCTGAAACTGCTCCTTGAGATTCCTCTAAATTAAAAGTTAAGGTGCTATATGAAGCTCTCTTGATTCAACACAAGCGTGGAAACACACAAACTATATCTAGCATATAAATATGTGCAATATAAAGTAATGCAGGATAAAAGAGAGATAGTGATCAAACGTAACAATAAGATATGTTTCGAGATTCGAGCCACTGCTCTACGTCCCCGCCTTCACCACCGTGAAGATTTTTACTATGTCCATACAGGACCTTGTTGGCCCAAAGGCCCATCACTCTAGTTTTGATGATGATTAACTCATGTAGTTATATTTACTAATGATCTTGTGTTTAATTAGTGACAGATTCATTATCAAGATCTTAGTAGGTGCATAGCTCAACAAAGGATAAAAAGCCAAGATTTGGAGCTAGCACGGTGTCAAGCTTGGACCAAGTCAAGAAGATGAGAAGACTTCAAGGGAAGACTTCAAGATCAAGACTTGTGTCTAGGTTTGTTTTTATAAGATTTTGTTTTAGTTAAAATGTAAAGGATAGAATAGTTGGTGGATTGCTCAAGTTCATATCACACACACACTCTTGATTTATATGGGTTTTCATAAAAGATTTTTAGTTCTATAAAAATACCGTTTTGGTTTTGGTGTTTCAAGTATACATGTGTTTTTAACCAAAACCATTTTAGAACTCTCGGGTTTCTCGGTCGACTGTTCTGCTGATCTGCTCGACATCATTTTAGTTTTCTAGTCATAACTTTTGATTCCTATATTCAATTAACATGATTTAAATTGCATTTTAAAGATAACTTTCAGAGCTATATTTAATATTCAATAATCATTTTCTGATTTAAATTTTAAGAATGTCAAATATTGGGTTGAAGTCTGAAAAACAGTTTACAGTTTCTGATTTGATACCTTTTAGTATTTTATTGATAACTTTCAATTCCGAATTGATATTGATTTGATTTAAGTTGCATTAGAAATAAGACTTCAATATATACAAATTCATACTATATACTTATTCCCAAATTCGAACGTTTTAGACCTCAAAACTGTGCTCCAATTTAACCTATTGCACAGAGGTCGGTCGACCGGGAGGGTCGACCGGAACCAAGTGCGGTCGACCGAAACGGTCGACCGACGTGCACAAAAACGTGCACGTTTGGCGGGTCGACCGGGCGGGTCGACCGGAACTGAGAGCAGTGCTCTCTGTTCTTCTGGGTCGACCGGGCCGGTCGACCGGAGGATGTAACGGTCGGATTTTTGACCGTTGGCGGTCGACCGGACGGTCGACCGGCAGCTCTGACAGACCCCAACGGCTATATTTTTCTGGCCTATAAATTGGGGGGTCTTGTCATTGTTTTGAGCCAAGATTTTGGAGACCTTTAGAGCCAGTTTTTCCCATACTTTCAGAAGAGTTTTCTCCACAAAATAGTGAGCAAATATTTCCTATCTAAAGGGAAGATTTTATAAAGAGTGTTTAAAGTGATTTCTTGAGTTTTTCACCATAGTTCTTTCCTTGCTTTTCTCACACCACACTTGAGCTATCCATTGCTATTCATCTTATAGGAGTGTTGTAGTGAGAGCTTTTAATGGTGATCAAAGTGTTGGATCACCAAGATTTCAATCTTGTACTTTGAGGAGACGGGCAAGTGTGCTCGTGGTGGTTTGGAGTTCGGTTGTGAACTCTTTGGTTCGAGGTGCGGCCTCGGCAAGCTTGTGGGGCTTGCGGTGTGTAAGGGACTAGGGAGTCCGAGGGCTTGTAGGTGTTGCGGCACCGAGGAGAGATCCATTGGGATCTTGCATAGTGGAAATCCTTCGTGTGTCGAAGGCGGGGATGTAGAGCAAGTGTGCTCGAACCTCGAAACATACCCTTGTGTTTGCGATTGCCATCTCTCTCTCTCTCTATCTCCTTTATATCTTGCATAGCTTATATTGTCTTTACATTTACATGCTTGATATATCTTGTGTGCATAATTGATATATATTCTTGCGTGGGATTGTGACTAACACTTGTATTCAACCAAGAGAGCCAACGCGGCACCTCAAACCATTCAAGGGGAATCTAGAGGAGTTTGTCCAGAGCCCTTCACGGGGAATTCGGCAACACTCTTGTGTTATACGTGGTGTTTAGTGTAAAAGATTTAATTAGGTCATAATTGTTTTAGCTTCCGCATTATTAGGCATTAAGTGACCATTAGATTAGCCATCACCTATTCACCCCCCCTCTAGGTGAACTTACAGACCTTCCACAAAGGGACCTCCACTGAGGAATTACAACTCTACACTTGGAGTATACTACTCCTCTCTCAAACACAATCACCTCTACATAAGAGGGTAGACACAAAGCCAAAGTAAAGAAAATATTATAATCTCGGTAATCCAATGATCACAAACAACACTTGGTGATCACAATAGATTTCAAATAATTTTCCTCACATAAACAAGATGCTATAGATAGGATTAGAGATGATAGCTCAAGTGTGAGAAAACAAAGTATTTGGAAAAGAGAATAACAAAGAAAAATACTTAGGAAAAACACAAGATAGATATGTAAATAAAGATCAAATCCAATTTCCCAAAGACTTCCTTTTCTTTGATTTCTTCAACACTTTGAAGATAAATAAAAGATAAAGATTTTAAGCTCAAAAGCTTCTTTTAAACTTGCTGCAAAATACTTGAAAAGATGAAAAGAATAGCTCTTAAAAATCTTAGTTAAAATAATTCAAAAGAACCCCTATTTATAAGCTCTCAGGAATATAGCTGCTGGGGTCGAGAAAAGGTCAATTTTGACCTGTCGGTCGACTGGCCGGTCGACCGTCCAACAATCATATTTCTGGTCTTTGAGCCACCGGTTGACCACCCCAGGCAAACTCTCCTACCAGTTGACCGCTCGGTCAATCGAGCCTAAAGGCACTTAGCCTTGTCGGTCGATCGCCAGGTCGACTGGCACTACGCGAGAGTTAGGTAGTTACAGTTGGTCGATCGCACGGTCGACTAGCCTTATAGACAAGGCCTTGTGTACGTCCTTGTGCAAATTAGTCGACCGACCGGTCGACCGCCAGCAGGCTCAGGCTAGGGCTTATAGGGTTTGAAACTTGGTCTTTTAACACCTATAAAATATCATAAAATCTCATAAATTTCACAAAAATAAGTTCTTACAAACTATTTAAACTATTTTTATGATATAGAAATTAAGCTTTAAAGCACAATCGATATTTTCTAAAATACAAACTTTGAAATGAAAATCTGATTTTCCTCAAAACTGTAAAAGTACAAAAAAACAAGATATTTAAGCTCTTTTGAAGCATAAAATGTATGGATAGAATCCAATACACATATAAAAGACATATCATCTATGTTTTTGACATTAAATTCATTCAAAATAAGTATTGTTAATTACAAAACTATAAACACATGAAATAGAATTATTAAAATAAGTTTTTCTAAATATATGAACAGATGTATATAGATAAAATCCAAAATACATTAAACCATGTAAACTTGTTTTGATTCTATTTATTCATAAAAACCATATATATGTGTACTTGAAATTCAAAACCGGTTAAACCAAAAAACAAAAGTATTGAATTTGTGTGTGTATGAACATGAGGATATCAACCTTAGTCTATCTTACACAAGATCTAAACACCACTAAACCTAAACAAATTGAAGTCTTCTTGTAGAACTCTTTCTCCAAGTTGGCTCGATCCAAACACGATCTAAAGAGCTTGACTCCATCAGAGTGATGCGATCTTGACGCGCGAGCTCTTGAATCAATATGTGTTAGCTTTCAAACTTGACTTCGAATCTTTCGTTGAAGCTAAAAACCGACTAAGATCTTGATACAAAATCTGAAATTATATAATCATAAGATCTTTAGTACTATAACTATGATTAGTATACAGTTCTGCATGCATTTTCCTATCGATTTATGAATAAAATATCATTTTAATTGTGTTTTGGTCTACTTTGCAGATAAATCAAAAGTCTAGGGGCAAAAGGGTAGTAAAAGCTTCATTAAACTCATTTTGGGTAATTAAATCTGCATTTCTTAGAGGCCAAGCAAGGGAGCTTCTAGAAGATGCATTGAACCAAGGCCCTTGTGTACGTTAGACGAAGATCCGAACGAATATACCCGAATCTAAGTATACCAAGAGGGTCCTATAAGTGACGGGAATATGCTCGCCAAGACTAGGGACTTAAGTCCCTAGTTTGGCCGTGGAAATGTGGCTATGGCCACGGTAACACGGCCCTATAGGAGAGCCACGCGTCGATTTTTGACGCGTGGCCTTGTCTCATCTTCTAGAAGCCTCTTTTGTCAATATATACCCCTGTAGAGGCCCGAAATGCAAGCAGATTGAAAATAGGCTAGGTTTTCTATCTTTTAGTACAGTGTAGTGTAGGTGTTCTTCTTCTTTCTTTTATATTTTTATTTCATTTTTAGATTCATGCATTAGGGCAGAGAGATTCAGAGAGAGATTGATGTAATAGATGGTGACAATCTATGTAAAGGTGTCTCCTTTCTTCTCCATTGTAATCTTCTCCAATTTCTACATGATGCTTAGCTAATCTTTCTTCTCATGAAAATCTAACTACTAACCACTAACTATCAACCACTTACTTGATAATCCACATGAATCTAGTAGTCTCTACAAGCCTTTGCTCTTGCAAGAGCCATTGATGGCTCATGATGATGGATTCTAACATTCTAATATTTCTAACATCTAACCCACTAACTTGCTACCTTGCAAATGCTAACTTTATTTCATGCTCACCTCTAACCGATTTTTATGATTTAATAGTATCTTGCAACTTATTGTGTAGTATGGATGTGTTGTTTGAATGTAGAAAAACAATCGTATGAGCCATGCTTTGTATTATCTCTTGAAGCTAAGGACTAGTAATGGCTAAGGATCCATGTGAGGCAACTATCACTAAGATGTTAGTATGATTAGTAGAGCAATTAGTAATTTGGAGCCATGAGTTTTCTTTTATCTTATTTTGAAAACCAATTTCCAAACTCTTTTATCATTTTTCTAACACCTCTTCTTATTTTATTTTCTTTATCTCTCATTTTCTACTTTTTTATTTTGCTTTACCAATTCACAATCATTTCTTATTTGTTTTCACAACGCCATTTTATCGAATTCTTCACCTATCACTTTTAATTTTTCTTTTCTTTTTCTTTTTCACATTCTTTAATAAAGAAGACTTGTTAACATAATACGTGAATGGACTGTTAATGCTTCTGTCACCTCCAGTCTCTGTAGATTCGCCCCGTTGAGCCAATACTATAACGGAAGTCTCGAGGGAATATTAGCACACATACAATTTCACTGATTTCATAGTGTACACATTTTCGAGCGCTATGTTCCGCTCCGATCAAATTTTTGGCGCCATTGTCGGGGATGGGAATGGTTTAAACTCACGTTTTTGTTACATTTTCTTCTCTATTTTGTGTGCAGGTCAATTTCTATAAGAACTGAATATTGTAGAATAACCATTAGCTGCTCTTGAAAGCAGGGACCCAGATTCTAAATTAAAGTCGCGTTAATGCGACTTTAGCCATGCTTCCGCGGAAAATTTGTGGCATTTGTGTATCTTGTTGTGTTGGGATGTATATATTGTAATAACTAGTGGATTTGTACTGCTACTTTTCTGCTTTGATTGCCTACACACTGTAATAATTAAAGAACTAAAATACAGTAATTGGATGCTTTTAAAGCGATTTAGACATTTGCATTTAGGCACGTGTCAATTCAATTCCAATATACTATATTTTGTTCTGTTTTTATGATTTGGATTGAGGTGTACATATGACATTACATATATCATAGGACAAACACGTGGGTGATTTACTCGTTTTGTGTTATATTCTTGTCTATATTGCACACTTGCATGAATTGGACTTAAGGGCATAACCCAACACAAGATAAAGTGGGGATTTCATCACCCTTCATTAGTCCAAAAATCACCTTCCACTCACATAACCCAAGCCCTAATAAAATTGATAGAAACTGGCCCCTAGGGACATCTCAGACTCATTAAGAAATTGACCGAGAGTGAAACTTGCTTTGAATCTTACTCTTGTGAAGTCGGTGTCTAAGGTTGGGATTAAGAGGTTACGCCTTGAAGATACCGTAGTTTGGCATAATTAAGGCCCATTGCTTATGCACGGATATCTCCCATCATATTTTGCCCCTACCTGGCAGACTAGATTGTGGTTAGATTCATACAATAACCTCTCTCGAATAATAGACCAGTTAGGAGTCGTCTAAGTCTAGATCAACCTTAATATAGGCTTGGTTTTAATTTTTTCATTTCTTTTTGTTTGTTACTTGCTTTTCTTTTTTGTTTGTGATTGTTTGTGAAATAGAATTCAACAACAAATGTTTTTTCAATCTTAAAATGAATCCATCCTTCACATTAACCTCATTGTTGAATAACTCCAACCCAGCTTTGAGAAACATGACCCAACCAAATAATCTAGATTGGATGTATTCGACTCAATATAACCCATACCGCTTATCTGATGACCAACATTTCAAAAATAATTTTAACTCGTCACAGAGTCAATGGGGATTCATCGCCGTCGAGTCAAATTTTTAACCTCCTTATCCACCTTGTCCACAATTTCATAATATTTACTTCCCAATTTTGCTTCCTATACTCCTTTTCTAGAACCACCCATTGAAGAAAAATACGAATTAGAAAAGAGTATAGAAGCCAACCTACAAGAGGTCGAGCGACAATTTCAGAAAATGATGGTCTCCCCAATTTCACAATATTTTCAAGAGTCTTACGCAGTTTCACCTCTTCAAAATGATTAAACATCTGTCTTGGAATTGCCTGAGAAACTTTGCGTGAGTCCGAGCAACAATCTCAAAACTTGTTGGACTCACAATCTTCACTATTTTTCTAAAACCAAGATTCCTACACTCCTTTTCTAGAACAACCATTCAAAAAAAAATCTGAGCTAGAAAAGAATATAGAAATCTTGCATGAGACCTCACAACAATTTCAGAAATCTTTTGCGCAATCTATCAATAGGTTAGAAATACAACTGAATCAATTGGTTAACATTCATAGGAATAAGGAAACTCACTCTTATCAACGTGTGACCAATCTAGATATCTCTAACTCTATCGATCTAGATCAGGAATCATGTTATTTTGGAAATCAAGATTCAATTTCAGCACACCCATTTGAACTTGACCAACATCAGACTTTTGAGAATCACATTGACATGTTGGCAAGTTATTATTTTCCTGAAATTGAACTTGAGCATGAATATGATCTTGAAACTCAACTTCGTAATTCAATTCTACTTCCTGATTCAATAATGACTGAGGTATTTTTACCTGATTTTAGGCCTTTTCTCGAGTCAGTATTGGATACTATTCAATTCATCGTAAAATTGAATCACCAATCTTTTATGACCAATAGATTGAACTTGACCAATTTCATACCTTTGAATGTCCCATTGACAAATTGGTAAGTTTTCCTTTCAAAGAAATTGAACTTAGAAAAGAACGTGACTTCGATCCTCAAAATTGTGATCCAGTTTAAATTCCTGAATCAATGTGGACTCTTGTTTACTACTCAATTTGAGTAACATTTTAGAGTCAGTTTTGATTTCCATACCTGTCATTCTTGAACTTGAATCACCTATCTTAGAAAGTCACATCCCATTGTAGGGAAATAAATGTAGACTTGAGTTTCAACTTCTTGATTTGGACCCACTTCCTGAACCAATATTAACTCCAGAACCTTTACTTGATTTTAGTCACTCCCCTGAGTCAGTATACTATCCTATACTTTTTGAGTCCAAATCAATCATTTCATCTTTTCACACTCCATTTTGGAACAAAAGTGTTGATAAAATTGACTCTGAAATTAGTTTGAAAATTTAAAAATTAGATGGGGTAAAATTCTTAATAAAAATTATCGATATATACATCATTCTAGTGGGTTGTATTATAGAGGTTTCTGGTGGGTTCCTCTAGACTCCACGTAAATTGGATTCGGTCGCATTTCGTGGACCCATCAGACCACCCCCAGAACTACCACCTTGAGGTGATTTTTTCTTCTCTCTCTATTTGTTTCATGCATACATACATTCACGTTTCATTGAGGACAATGCATGAGATAAGTATGGGGGAGAGTTTAGAAACATAGAATTTTTTTTAGATTTTCTCTTTTTCACTTCTTTTAGGATACTTTTAGAATTCTTCCCTTTTGTATAGGATTTTTCTCTTTCTTAAAATTTTTTTTCAAATAAGAGACAAAGTTTTGATACATTTTTAAGAAAATTAAGATGACCTTAGAAATTAAGGAAGCCTTAATTATGACATCTTAAATCTAGTTAAAATAATGGAGCTTGTTTAAGATTATAGGCTACATAAGTAAATTAGAAAGATAATTTTATCTTGTTTTTTTGCCTTAGATAGTATGCACTTCACAATTACACATTTTTGGGATGGAACAAAAACCTAAAATGTCATAAAATAAAAAAAATAAAAAGATGAAATATATGTTATATATGAAGGAAAAAATTACTTATTAAGCTTGATAACTATACCTCAAGAAGCATTATTATTCACGCCTAACGGTGGTCATAAGAAAAAAATTCCCCTTAGTTTTGTGGCCTTGTTTACTCGAGTCCTTAAACCTAAGGGATGTTTTCTCATCGATGCCTTAAGACCATCTGGTTTGGGAGTCATTAGTTAAAGTCTCACTACCCGGGTAAACTAGAAAGCCTAAGAAAACTAAGGGAAGAAAAAAATATATATATATAGATATAAATAAATGGCTTGATGGTCAGAAATCTTGATTATAATAAAGTGCATATTATCTAGGTTTTATGAAGGATAAAATATTCAATCCAATTTTGAATTCTTACCTTAATTGAAGATAAGATCTTACATATAGACTGAATTTAAGAAAGAATAATTTTTGGTAGACTTATGATCTTAGATCGATTATATTTTTACAAAAATATTTTAAAAATTTGTCTCTCTTTCAAAATACGTTTTCAAAATACTAACATTTATTTTTTTATGAATTATTTGGGTGCAATAATGAAACCCTTAGGAGACAAAACTCCTCCTCTAGGGGTAACTCAGAGGTTTAACGGCTTGTTGCACACGCTCAGCGCAATCGCGTCACCTGCGAAAGTGGTGTAATAACATTTGTAGTATAGTTTTTCTTTTCTTGTTTTGCTCAAGACAAGCGAAAAGATAAGTGTGAGGATGTGATTAGTCTGCAGTTCTGCATTATTATATCACATTTTCCTACCGATTTATGAATAAAATATCATTTCTAATTGTGTTTTGGTCTACTTTGCAGATAAATCAAGAGTCTAGGGAAAAAGGATAATAAAAGCTTAATTAAACTCATTTTAGGTAATTAAATCCGTATTTCTTGAAGGCCAAGTAAGGGAGCTTTTAGAAGATGCATTGAACCTAGACCCTTGCACACGTCAGACGAAGATCCGGACAAATATACCTAAATCCAAGTATACCAAGAAGGTCCTAGAAGCGATGGGAATGTGCTCGCCAAACCCAGGGACTTAAGTCCCTGGTTTGGCTGTGAAAATGACGTTATAGCCGCGTTTTCGCCGCCTTATAGGAGAGCAACATGTCGATTTTCGACGCATAGCCTCGTCTCGTCTTCTAGAAGCCCTTTTTGCTTATATATACCCCTGTAGAGGCCGGAATGCAAGCAGATTGAAAATAGGTTAGGTTTTCTATCTTTTAGTGTAGTGTAGTGTAGGTGTTCTTCTTCTTTCTTTTGTATTTTTATTTCATTTTTAGATTCATGTATTAGGGTAGAGAAATTCAGAGAGAGATTGATATAATAGATGGTGACAATCTATATATAGGTCTCTCCTTTCTTCTCTATTGTAATCTTCTCCATCTTCTACATGATGTTTAGCTAATTTTTCTTCTCATAGTAATCTAACTACTAACCACTAACCATCTAACCACTTACTTGATAATCTACATGAATCTAATAGTCTCTACAAGGCCTTGCTCTTGCAAGAGCCATTGATGACTCATGATGATGGATTCTAATGTTCTAATATTTCTAACATCTAACCCACTAACTTGCTAACTTGCAAATGCTAACTTTATTTCATGCTCACCTCTAACCGATTTTGATGATTTAATAGTAGTTTTTAACTTATTATGTGGTATGGATGTGTTATTTGAATGTAGAAGAATAATCTTATGAGCCATGCTTTGTATCGTCTCTTGAAGCCAAGGACTAGTGATGGGGCTAAGATCCATGTGAGGCAACTATCACTAAAAGATTAGCATGGTTAGTAGAGCAATTAGTATTTAGGAGCCATGAGTTTTCTTTTATCTTATTTTAAAAACCAATTTCTAAACTCTTTTATCATTTTTCTAACATCTCTTCTTATTTCATTTTCTTTATCTCTCATTTTCTACTTTCTTGTTTTGCTTTACCAATTCACAATCATTTCTTATTTTTTTTCGTATAGCCATTTTATCGGCTTCTTCACCTATCACTTTCGGTTTTCTTTTCTTTTTCTTTTGCTCATTCTTTAACAAAGAAGGCTTGTTAACATAATACGTGAATGGACTATTAATGCTCCTATCGCTTCTCGTCTCTGTGGATTCGACCCATTGAGCCAATGCTATAACGGAAGTATTGAGGGAACATTAGCACACATATAATTTCACTTATTTCATAATATAAACATTTGCGAGTGTTGGTTCCGCTCCGATCAAAAATTCAATTCCTCTCTTTTTTTCTTTGCTTAATTTACTCAGGGACGAGCAAAAGCTTGGTATGGGAGTGTGATTAGAGTTCATTTTGCATCATTTTATATCACATTACCATGCTTTATTTTAATAAAAAATAGGATTTTTAATGTTTCTCTCTCTTATTTTTCACGTCCATTCTTTAATGAAGAAGAAGGCCTAAAGCTTAGATTTTTCAAAGAATTAAAAGTGTTTTAAGGAGCTCAAATCAAAAAAGCCCAATTCTGTAATAAACTAAGGGATATTCCTAGCCTTCTAGAAGGTCCAGCTGGGCACCTGAACCATAACAGCACGTCAGAGAGATTGCTAGCGCGACGGCCTAGATTCGGTCGAGGAAATGTGGCCACCCGGCAAATCTCTGGCCGTTGATCAAGCGATTGATCCTACGACTACTATGGTTCGTGTCAGCTCCTTTCGCTTATAAATACGGCAGGATTTGGCTAAAACGCAAGCAGATGGAGAAATAGGCTACATTTTCTCTCTTTTAGTGTAGGTTAGTTCTTTTTTTTCTTTTCTTTTGTATTTCCATTTCGCTTTTAGATCATGTATTAAGGCTGAGAGATTTAGAGAGAGAAAGAAAGAGATTTATGCAATAGATGATGACAATCTATGTAAAGGTGTCTTCTTTCTTCTCTATTGTAATCTTCTCCATCTTCTACATGATGCTTAGCTAATTTTTCTTCTCATGGCAATCTAACTACTAATCACTAACAACTAACCACTTACTTGATAATTCACATGAATCTAATAGCCTCTACAAGGCCTTGCTCTTACAAGAGCCATTGATGGCTCATGATGATAGATTCTAACATTCTAACATTTTAAACATCTAACCCACTAACTTGCTAACTTGCAATGTCTTCTTTATTTCATGCTCACCTCTAACCAGTTTTGATGACTTAATAGTAGCTTGTAACTTGTTGTGTGGTATGGATGTGTTGTTTGAATGTGGAAGAATAATCTTATGAGCCATGCTTTGTATCGTCTTTTGAAGCCAAGGACTAGTGTGGCCAACGATCTATGTGAGGCAATTATTTCTAAGATGTTAGCATGGTTTGTGGAGCAATTAGTAGTTAGTAGCCATGAGTTTTCATTTATCTTATTTTAAAAATCAATTTTAAAACCCTTTTACCAACTTTGTTACATTTACTTTTTGTTTTCAAACCCATTTTCTAAATCACTTCACCTTTCTTAATTTTAGTTTACTAACTTCACAACCACTTCTCTTTTATTTTCATATCATCGATTTCATCATCTCCTCTACCTATCACTTCTGGATTTCTTTGATTTTTCTTTTCTCATTCTTTAACAAAGAAGAACTATTAACAACCGATGTAGACATAAACTGTTAATGCTTCTATCACTCCTGTCCCTGTGGATTCGACTCATTGAGCCAATGCTATAACGGAAGTATCGAGGGAATATTAGCATACACGCTTTTTGTAGGATCTAAAAATTATGTCAACACAAATTAAAATAAAGGATGATTAGCATTAAATATAAACTTGCACAAAATAAAATTAAATCACAGAAAGTAAATCACACACAAACACAAGTGATTTATCCTGATTCGCTCCTCTTGACCTACATCTAGACCCAAGCCACCCGCTTGAGATTTTTCTTTAACCTTTGATTTTGTACACCCAAAATCAATACTTTGTACACCACTTGACAAATTTCCTTTGCCAAATATATACAACTCTTCTTACACCAAGAAGACAACAATATTTTGTACAACTTCTCTTCAACCCGAAGACGCTTTTGTACAATCTTTCCCTTGAGTGCTTACAATCAATTCTATACGCCTTGAATCTGTATGTGATCGTGAAAAAGGACTCTTATAGGTAGACTCTCAGAATTCTTCACTAAAGGATTGAAATTTTTATGAAGAATAGAAAGTGGAAATAGTTTTCTAAAGAATAAATTTTTGAACAGAGTTTTTGGAGAGAAAATTATTGATATGAATTAGTGATTTAACCTAGGACAATATTCCTATTTATAGGTATAATCTATGGTCAGTTAGGATAGTTATCAGGACAAATTTGAATTTTGAGACGTTAGATAAAACACCAGAAATTAGACACTGACTAACAGTCAAAAACTACCATTAGTCAACTTGAGAAAGAGGGTTAGTCGACCAGAGTATCAAGTTTTGCCTATAGTAGTCGACTTATAAAGGGGACAAGTCGACTAGGGAATAACTAATACAAATAACATTTTCTGGAAACTGAATTTAGTCGACCAGCAGTATTTATAAGTCGACTACAACTATTATTAGTCGACTAGGAGAAAATATAAGTCGACTACTCATGGTATGCAGAACAGAAACAGAGATTTTGTGTGTATTTGAGGCAAAACTAAGTCGATTATAGTTAGGAGTAGGTCGACAATAGTTGATATAAGTCGATTAATCAAGAGTATAAGTCGACTATAGGGCTTATGATATGTGTGTGCTTCAAGGCTTTTAACATTCTATTAAACATTACAATACACATTCATAACTATAATCCTTGGGAAGTCTTGAGCATGTAGGACTCATGTATAAGCTTATGAGATAGAGCTCCAATGAAATGACTTCACAAATGTATCATCAAAATCAAGTTTCAATATTCTCCCCTTTTTGATGATGACATTTTGTGTCCATGAAAACTCCCCCTGCAGAGAATATGTTATACGTTTTCCCCTGCATAGAACAGGTTATAACAGATATTGAAAAACATGCGTTCTCCCACTGCAAAAAATATATCATAACACACATATATAAAAATGTTTGAAATATTTTTCTATCAAACTTTTTATACGGTACCTGAAAGATAAACATTAGAATGGTACCAATCATTATAAGATCAAACCATTAACCTTTAGGAATCCAAACCCAATTTGAGTTTGATTTCCATCTGTTAGCATACACATAATTGCAAGAATTGCATATAGAATGTATGTATGATGCAATATAAGTATTTTTATCAAAAATGTTTAAGTTTTTAGGAATTCACATGTACTTGTTCTTAATTCTTTTTGAAATAATATCAGTATTTCTTTTCACAAAAGAATTATATGGATTATGATTCTTTTCACTAACATGTGCAGATTTTTCACTCTGATTTAAGAATCTAAGTCCATAATGATTGTGTGAGATCTTTGATATGATAACAAATCATTTAACTTTTCTTTTCCTTAATAATTTTAGTTACATTTTTAAAATCTCTTCATATTTCATTTTGAAACTTGATATGCCTTTGTTTAAAACTGTAATTCTTTCATTTAAAGACAAAGTTTCCTTTTTAAGCATTACATTTTCTTTTATAAAATTCTCATTATCTTTTTTTAATGATGATATAACTTTTTCAAAATCATCTTTTTGAGAATTTATAGAAGAAATTTGAGAAACATAACATGAATTTTTTTGATAAGTTTTTCATTTTCCTTTGATAAAACTTTATTTTTTATCTTTTCATTCTCTAGATCATTGTATAATCATGAAATGCATCTAAGAGTTTAGTATATTATACCTCATCTTCTTCTTGAGTCATGAAACAAATGTTGGCATGTTCAGTGGCTTCTTCTTCGTCAGAGGAAGAGGAATCACTATTCTCTTATGATGTTTGATAATCTTTCTTCTTTTTGAACTTTTTGCTCTTGAATTTTTCTTTATTTTTGAACAGTGGGCAATCCTTCTTCATATGACCTATTTTATTACAATTAAAACATTTAAATTTACCTTACTTCAAGAACTTTCTAAATTTTCTTGAGAGAATTTTCATCTCCTCTTCATCATCATCTGAATTGTCTGTATCTGAGGATGCATGGAAGGCAAGTACTTTCTTCTTGGATGAAGTTGTTGTTCATCTTTCTTTCGATCTTCAAGTGGTACTTCATATGCCATTAAATTACCAATAAGATATTCTAATGACATAATGGAGAGATCATTTGCTTCTTTGATTGTAATTGTCTTCTTATCCTAATCTGATGTGAGTGCACGAAGGATCTTACGAACTTTTTTAACTTGGGTGTATTCCTTTCCAAGGGATGCTAAGGAATTTGTTACGTCGGTGAACCTTGTTACCATTTCTGAAATTGTTTCGCTATCCATCATTTTGAAGAGTTCAAACCTATGAACAAGAACAAAAATTTTAGATTCTTTAACCTTATTTGTACCTTCATGTGTTACCTGTAGTATGTACCATATTAGATTTGCAGATATGGCTGTTGACACACGATTGAATACTTCTTTGGTTAAGGCACAGGATAATGCATTCATCGCTTTGGCATCAAGGTTCGCATTCTTCTTTTGATCATCACTCCAAACAGTAAAGTTGGTTGTCAGCTTTGTGTACGGTGCTTCTAATATGTTCCAAAGTTCATAGTTGAGTGATTATAAGTAGATCTTCATTATACACTTTTAGTAATTGTAACTCGATCCATCGAATAGCGGTGGACATTGTGTAGAATGTTCTTCTTTAAATTGTGATGAAGGAAACTCCGTTGCCATCCTTGCATGGTGTTGACCCAGTATGCAGGGTTTTGATAGAGTATGCCGGGTCGGGCTCTGATACTAATTGTAGGATCTAAAAATTATATCAATACAAATTTAAAACAAAGGATGATTAGCGTTAAATATAAACTTGCATAAAAGGAAATTAAATCACAGAAAGTAAATCAAACTCAAACACAAGTGATTTATCCTGGTTCGGTCCTCTTGACCTACATCCAGTCCCCAATCCACCTACTTGAGATTTTCCTTTAAACTTTAATTTTGTACACCCAAAATCAACACCTTGTACACCACTTGACAAATCCCCTTTGCCAAATGTATACAACTCTTCTTACACCAAGAAGACAACAACACCTTATACAACTTCTCTTCAACTTGAAGATGCTTTTGTACAATCTTTCTCATTGAGTGCTTACAATCAATCCTATAAGCCTTGAATTTGTATGTGATCATGAACAAGGACTCTTATAGGTGGACTCTCAGAATTCTTCACTAAAAGATTAGAATTTTTGTGAAGAATAAAAAGTAAAAATAGTTTTCTAAAACACAGATTTTTGAACAGAGTTTTTGGGTAGAAAACTATTGATATGAATTGGTGTATTTAGCCTATGACAACATTCCTATTTATAGGTGAAATCTATGATCAGTTAGGGTAGTTATCAGGACAAATTTGAATTTTGAGACGTTAGATAAAACACCAAAAATCAGACACTAACTAACAGTCAAAAACTACCATTAGTCGACTTGAGAAAGAGGGTTAGTCGATTAGGGTATCAAGTTTTGTCTATAGTAGTCGACTTATAAAGGGGTCAAGTTGACTAGGGAATGACTGATGCAAATGACATATTTTTGGAAACTGAACTTAGTCGACCAGCAGTATTTATAAGTCGACTACAACTATTTTTAGTCAACTAGGGGAAAGTATAAGTCGACTAATCATGGTATGCAGAATAGAAACAGAGAGTGGTTGTATGTATCTGACGCAAAACTAAGTTGACTATAGTTAGGAGTAAGTCGACTATAGTTGATATAAGTCGACTAATCAAGAGTATAAGTTGATTATAGGGCTTAGATGTTTGTTTGTTTTTTCAAGGCTTTTAACATTCTAATAAACATTACAATACACATTCATAGCCATAATCCTGAGGAAGTCTTGAGCATGTAGTACTCTTGTATAAGCTTGTGAGAAGAGCTCCAATGAAATGGGTTCACAAATGTATCATTAAAATCAAGTTCCAACACTTTTTAAATTAATTTTCCAAAATAAACATTTTCAAGTTCTGGTTTTGCCCTGATCAAATTTTGGCGCCCTTCCTGAGTAAAAATTTATTCGAAAAGAGGAATTGAATTGAGCAAGAGTTTAGAGTAAACCGTTTAAGTCCTTATGCTGATGTTCAAACTCTGAATATGTGTGTAGAAAAACTTTACTCCTTCAAATTACCATTTGTAGAAAAAGCTATAACGGATCATATCCGCAGGGAGGGCTAGCGATAGAAGCGTTCACAATTCGTATGTTTAAGTTTTTAAGAAGAAAACGAAGGTTCTTCTTTGTTCAAAAATCAAAAAACAAAACAAAGTGGAAAGAAAGTGAAGAATCATTGTAGTGTTTTAAAGAAAAGAAAAATAGAAGTGAGGAAATCGGAATGAAACGGCGGAGTTAGAAAAAAAGAAAGTTTTAGAAAAGAGTTTTAAATTCGATGGAGAGAAAACCATGAGTAACTAACATTCTACACTACTAACATACTAATCTCGTTGGGTGACTTATGCCTCATGTAGATTCACTGAAAATTGTTCATCTTGCTTTGGCAAGTCAATAAGTTGCCCCAAATTGTGGATATGTTCTCGTCTTAGCTTGGCTAGGCGGCCTTCTTGGATCATCGACTCTCAATAGGTTCACAATAATAGAACATAGGTATTCACACTTTAGGTATGCTTAACAAGAATGTAAGATTCGTTAAATCATCAAGGTATAACAAGCTAGTATGAAATAAAAAGCTAGTACGATAAGTGTTAGCATACTAAAGTGATCCATCTTATGTTCCATCAAGGCATTTGTTAAAGAAACAAGTCCATTGACTTTCCTCTCCTCACCACTCTTTGGGTCAACAATTACTACTACACCATGTGGGAAAACTGTATGTACAGTGAACAGTCCCGACCAACTACTTTTGAGTTTTCCCACAAAGATATGAAGTCTTGAATTGTAAAGCAGAAACTTTTTGTCCAGGGACAAAAAATTTTCGGTTGATGATTTGGTCGTGAAAAATTTTCGTTCTACTCTTTGTGATTCGTGCATTATCATAAGCTTCATTTTGTATTCCTCCAATTTTGAAATCTGTAATTTTCTTAGATCACCGGCTCTAGTCAGATCAAAGTTTAATTGCTTTATGGCCTATAGGGCTCAGTGTTGTAATTCGACGGGCAGATGACAGGCTTTTTCGAATACAATTTTATATGGAGACATTCCTAGAATGGTCTTAAAAGTAAACTGGTAAGCCCACAAAGTATCTATCAGCTTGACCGACCATTCTTCTTGGTTTTGACTTACCATTTTTTCGAAAATGAGCTTGATTTGTCAATTTGTCACTTCAACTTACCCATTTGTTTGGGGATGATACAGTCCGAATAATTTGTGAGTGATGAAATATTTTCGCATTAGGGCTTCGAAAGTCCTATTACAAAAATTTTACCCATTAATGCTCGTAAGGTACCAAAACGGGAGAAGATGTTTTCCTTGAGAAATATGACAATAACTTTGTTGTCGTTGGTCTTGGCAGGCATGGCTTCTACCCATTTGGAGACATAATCTACTGCAATCAAGATGAAGTAGTTGCCAAATAAATTTGGGAATGGTCCCATGAAGTCGATGCTCCAAGCATCAAAAATTTTGACTTCGAGAATCGGGTTTAAGGGCATTATGTCTTGCCTCGAAACCTTCCTAGTTTTTTTGGCAGTTTGCATATGACTTGCAAAAATAGAAGGAGTCTTTGAACAAAGTGGGCCAGTAAAACCCACTTTGTAAGACTTTCTCTGTGATTTTGCGGGGACCGAAGTGTCCTCTGCATGCAAGTTCATGAAAAAAATAAGCACACTCCATTGTTTCTCCTCCCATATACGTCACCGATTAATCTGGTCAGGACATACTTGAAGAGATACGGTTCTTTCCAGAAGAAGTACCGAACCTGGGTAAAGAAGCGATACTTGTCCTGGTTTGTCCATTCAGTGGGTAATTGTCCATTGATCAGATAATTGACAATATCCGCATACTAGGGTTCTTTTAAAATGGCGAGGATGTACTCATCTGGGAAATCCTCATTGATTGAGGTTCATTCTATAGGTGTGTTAAGCATTCTTAACAAGTGGTCAGCCACCACATTTTTCACACCTTTCTTGTCACGTATTTCCAGGTCGAATTCTCAAGGCAGAAGGATCTACTTAATAAGTCAGACTTTAGCTTCCTTCTTGTCATGAGGTGCTTCAACGCGAAGTTATCCATGAAAATCACAGTCTTGGATTCTGGTAAGTAGGGACAAAACTTCTCTAACATAAAGAAAACAGCCAAGAATTCCTTTTTGGTTGTTGTGTAGTTCTGTTGGGTGTTATTCAGGGTCCTACTCGATTAATAAATCACGTGTTATCTATTGTCGACGCGCTATCCTAGGACAGCGTCGATAGCAAAATCAGAAGCATCGCATATGATTTCAAATGGTTGCATCCAACCTAGAGCTGAAAATGATGGGCGCAAAGATGAGTTCTTTCTTTAGTCTTTCCCATGAGTAGAAACACTCATCGTTGAAGTTGAAGGGTACGTCTTTACTATGCAAGTTGGTCAAGGGTCTATCTATCTTGCTAAAGTCCTTGATGAACCGTCGGTAAAATCTTACGTGTCCTAAGAATGAACTAATGTCTCTTACGCACTTGAGGACAGAAAGTTTAGCCATGACTTTGATCTTCACCTTGTCAACATCAATTCCCCTTCTTGAAATTTGATGGCTGAGGACAATCCCTTGTCTCACCATAAATGGCACTTCTCCTAGTTTAGAATTAGATTCTTCTCCTTACATCTCTGAAGAACCAACTCTAGGTGATGAAGACACTGAACAAAAAAATCACCATAAATGGAGAAATCATCCATGAAGACCTCTAAAAATTGTTCTACCATATTGGAAAAGAGATTTAGCATGCACTGTTGGAATGCAACCGGAGAATTGCACAATCCAAATGGCATATATATGTAGGCGAAAGTTCTGAATGAGTATGTGAATGTCATCTTTTCTTGATCCTCTAAAGCAATAGAGATCTGATTATATCCTGAGTACCCATCCAAGAAGCAGCAGTACTCATGTCCAGCCAAATGTTCCAACATTTGATCGATGAACGGCAAGGGAAAGTGGTCTTTCGAGTGTCAGCATTCAATTTTCGATAATGATGCCAACACGAATTTTTGTTGGTAAACGTGTTTGCACTAATTTCTTATTTACATTTTCTACCACTGTAAAGCCAGCTTTCTTAGGGACAGCATGGACAGGCTTACCCATTGGCTATCAAAGATGGGATAAATGATCTTATTGTTCAAAAATTTGATTATTTTTGTTTTTTTGGCGCCTTACATAATAGGGTTAAGCCTACGTTGTGGGTCCCTTTTTGGAGTCGCGTCATCGTTCAAATGTATACGGTGTTGCACAATTGCTGGACTTATCCCCTTGATGTTACTCATGGTCCATCCAATTGCCTCGTATTTTTTTCCTTAAAACAAACATCAAGCTTTCTTCTTGTTCCCCAGTCAAATGAGATGCAATTATGACCGGGAGAGTATCATTTTCGCCTAAGTATGCATACTTAAGATGTTTCAATAAAGCTTTCAATTCTAAGGAAGGGAAGGACTTACTAGAGGGATTTGCAAATTCAGTTTCAGGATTTGACATACCAGGTTGATGCTCATTTCATAGTAGAATCAATGATTCCATTCCGATTAAAATCTTTCAACTCAAATTCATTTTGAGCTCTTCATGCTTGCTTGTCAAGTTTTCAATGTAGTTAACCTCGAAAGTTTGATCTTCCAAATCCTTGGTTGCTTTCATGAGTTGAAAACATTGACCTCCTTTGTCATGTCTCCAAATGTTAATCTCATTGATCCATTCCTGTAATTGATTATTGCATTAGCAGCGGCAAGGAATGATCGTCCTAAAATGACAAGAGTCTGAGCTCTAGGGTTTGACACAGGTTAGGTTTCAAGTACAATAAAATCAACTGAGTAGATGAAATTCTCAACCCAAATGAGGACATCTGTGATTTTCCCTTGGGAACTTTCATGGATCGGTTAGCAAGCCGAATCGCGACTTGAGTTGGACGTAGTTCTCCCAACCCAAGTTGCTAAAACACAGAGAGAGGAGCAAGTTAATGCTCGCTCCTAGGTCAAGAAGTTCCCGACTAATCTCTATCTGTCTTATTGTGCAAATAATTGTAGGGGCATCTGGGGCCCTTGTACTTGACCGAGATGGACCAGACAGGAGTTCACTGATATTAGTCGCTATAGACACTTTCTTTGGCACATTGGTCTTCCTCTTCTTTGTGTACATATCCTTGATAAATTAGTATGGGCAAGGACTTGCTGGATAGCGTCTAGAAGAAGAGTATTCAACTTGACCTGGTTGAACATTTCTAGGATCTTCTCCATGTGCATACTCTTGTTATTATTCCTAAGCCTATTTGGGAATGGTGCTATAGGCATATGGACTTTCTCAGCTGTGTTGTCCTTGTCTGAGTCACATGGACTCGAGCTAACAGATGGATAGGCAGAAGTAGAACTGGATGGGGTTAAAGTTGCTAGTTGTGAAACTTGGTTATCAATCTTCTTTCCAGACCTGAGTGTGTGGACAACATTATATTGGTTAATTTGAGCTTCAGAGATCTGACTAGAGTTCTTTGGGTTGCCTAGTGGTTGACTAGGCAAAGTACCCTTAGGTCTCTCACTCAGGGAACTAGCTAGCTGACTTATTTGAACTTCTAGTCGAGAAATTGCCTGTGCGTGGTTGTTCAGCATTTGTTCAGTGTTTTGCATAAAGGCAATGTGGGTCTTCAGAAATTTCTCCATATCCTTCTCAAGTTCACTGAGTCTTCTTTTGGGGGTTGGTTTTGAAAAAGGGAGGAGAATGCTTGATTGGGAGGGAAGTGCTACTAATGATGCTGATGAAAACCATTATTGGGAAAGTTAATCCTCACGGGATTATTCTGGCTCCAGGAGAATTTTGGGTGACTTCTCCATCTAGGATTGTACGTTTGCGAGTAGGGATATTTTATGGCCTTGTGTAGGCCACATTCAGATGTTCCGGTGGTGCTTGGTGAGCTTGGAATACTTGGCACTTTTCAAAAATATAGTTTATTGCTTAGCAGTACGTGCAACCTGGATTGTGAATTTGCGGTGGGTTGATTTGATTGGCTACGGTTGGCTCTTTGGTTTTCAATAGTTCAATTCTCCCTTATGAGCGTGGCAATCATAGCTTCTGAAGCAGTAGACGATCCTATAGATAAGAGCCTACCCCTAGAAGCTATGGATTGTGAATTTTTAGGTTTTTTAGGGCTTGGCTCCTACTGGATGGTTTTCTCAGCTAGATCTTCAAAGAGGTTCCATCCCTGATTTCCGTCTTTCTGCAAGAACCCCCTTGGCACATGGTTTCCAACAATATTTTTGTTTGATAATCCAGTCCATCATAGAGAACCTGGCATTGCCGCCATTTCTCTATACCATAGTGAGGACATTGTGCCAGAAAATCTTTGAATCATTCAAAGTATCTCCAAAATAGCTCGTTGGATTCTTATTTGAATTGCATGAGGTTTTTCCTAATCAGCACAGTTTTGCAAATCAGGTAGAATTTCTTCAAGAAGACCTTGACGAAATCCCCCCACGTGACGACCGAGTCTACAGCCAAGTTGTACAGCCATTTGTATGCTCGGTTCTTTAGGAAAAAAGGAATAAAACATAGCCTGACGGCGTCATCTCCTAGCTGAGGAATATGCATCATTAAGCAAACTTCTTTGAGCTCCCTAATGAAGACGTATGCATCCTCAGATTCCATATTATGAAATTTAGGAAGAGTGTTTATGAACTGTGATTTTAACTCAAAATTATTTTCATTTGTTTCTGAGAGCTTTATGCAAGATGGCAGTGATGTTCGGATAGGTTAAAATCTATCTTGTAATGAGGCCATCACTGGGTTCTGAGGTAGTGACAGAGGTGTTTCTGACGAGTCTAGAAGTGGATGGATCTCTTAATCACTCTTGCATACAACACACCACAAACAACATTCAATCAATAATACACTTGAAAAGAAAAAAAAAACAAAGAAGGAAAAAACAATCATCAAGCCTAGTCTAAAGTTCCTGGACTTAGAGAACTCCTAACTGGTCAACTACCCGGGGGAGGTTGTTACAGGAATCAGACCACCAGCTAATCAGCCAGGAAAGGGTAAAACTCAATGAGAGGTATTTGGGCGTGAGCCTCGGGCCTTAATTACGCCAAATCATGGAGTTTTTAGGCTTAATCTCTCAATATTCTTTCCTTAAATACCGATTTTGTAGGAGTATGATTCTTTACAATTTTCACCCTCGGTTAATCTCTTAATGAGCTAAGATGTCCTAAGGCCAACGTCTCTCAGATTTTAATTAGGCTTGGAATTGTGCGTAAGATGGAGAATTGTTTTTGGGCTAGGAAGGTAATGACATCCCCACCTTATCTTTTTATTAGGATTTGCCCTTAGAGTTAATTTTTTGTGCTTGTGTACAATATACAACAAGAAACACTCAAAGTGATAAATTACCCAAAGTTGTTATTCCTATTCTAAATGATATGCACACATACCTTTCCTCCAACTCTCTTCAACAGAAATTTAAATGAATTGAAATAGACACGTGCCCTAAATGCAATAGTCAACTTCGATTTTTTAAATTGACAACCAATGAATTTTTGTTGAATTATTACAAGTGTAAAGGTGAAGTATACAAGTGAGCTAAAAAAATTTTAGAAAGCAATTCGTGCAATTTTCAGCAACTCTGCTGCAATTTTCAGCAACTCTGCAGAAAACTTTTGTTAGTGTTTCAACCAAAAAAATTTCACTTTCACACGATTTTTTCAAGGGCAAATGAATTCTTTGTGCAGTGTCTTTATCCATTGATCTTGATTTTGTTTATAGTTAGCTCATTGGTAACTTCTCCTGCACACAAAAACAAAGAAAAGTTTTTAGAGTTTGAACAATAAAGCCGTTCTCTCCCCGGCAACAGCGCCAAAATTTGATCGCTAGAAAGCATGCACAAGAATAAGTAAAAAAGTGATGGTCGATGATACTGTTTTAGCGATTCTATCGTGATACCAAAGTGTCTTTATTGGTCGTATCCATAAGGAGGGAGAGCGATGAAAGCTTGAATGCAGCTTATTTGTTCGTGGTAAAGATGTTCCTTGTCTCAAATAAAGAATTGAAAAGAAAATAAGTATTGCTTCAAAAATTGCTTGGATCATTTTAATGTTTGTTGATCGGTCACTGATACTGCATATTTATTATCATATTCTCATACTTATTATATAATAAACTCAG